>JAUMHA010401526.1:0-11221 GCA_032359765.1 Saxidomus gigantea | reverse complement strand
TACACACCAAGTTTCATTGCAATTGGCCACTCCTAACTTGAGTTATTGAGCGGAAACCATTTTTCTATTTTTAGTAACAGTTACCTTGACCTTGACCCTAGGTGGTTGTAACATGCGCTCTGCATATCGTCTTAACATGGTTAACATTTGTGGTGAGTAATTCTAAAATCCTTCAAGGGATTCAGGAGATATGGAGCGGATACGAAATATAGTCATATGACCTTTGATCTCTAATTGTGACATTGACCTTGAACTAAGGTGGTTGTAACATGCTCTCCGCACATCATCTGAATATGGTGAACATTTGTGGTGAGTTATTCTTAACTCTGGGATATTTCAAGGACTTCAAGAGATATGGAGCGGACTCAAAATGTAGTCATATGAACTTTGATGTCTAATTGTGACATTGACCTTGAACCAAGGTGGCTGTAACATGCGCTCTGCACATCGTCTCAATATGTTGAACATTTTTAGAGTTATTCTAAAATCCCACAAGGTTTTCAAGTGATTTTCGACGGACAGACTGACGGACGGACGGACAGACAACTCGACCAAAAACAATATGTATGTCCTCCATATTATACGGGGGAGACATTATATAAATATCATATGCACTTGAGGGTGATAGCAGATATTGTGAACCCGAGAAAAGTAATGTCAACTGAGGCGAAGCAATCAATGTGATATTTATTTTATTATACCGAAAAACTACGAATTAAGAAATTCACAATATTGATATAGACAAGTGTTACAAATTTAATTGAATGGAATAACAAAACTGAAACAAGTAAAATAACATTATATATGTAATTTACAGAACTATAACAATTGTAAACAGAAATGTGTCACAGTGAGAATTTTTAACATAAATTATCACAGTGAGTAAATATATCACAGTCAATGTATCGAGTGTCTTAACAACTTGAATTCACTTAATAATTCTAGTCTTTACTGTATTGGGAACCAAATAATCTATTTTTAGACTTACAGGGGTGTAACATCATGATGTTACATGGGTAACATCATTTTTGTTCACCGATGCGGTATGGGAATTTTATATAGGGAAAAGCACGTGAGGTATAATAATATAAACTAATAAACTTAACTATATATTTACAATGTTCTGATTATTAATGTTTAAATAGTAGTAGAGAAAGTATGCAAGTGAGTTATTTGACAGCCTCTACCAACATCTAAGTTTATCAATGGGCGCACATTTGGAAAACCAAAACATAGGCCAGTACTAGTTTTTGTCAGTCGTTATCGTTTAGCATTCAGCCTCTACCAGAACTTAAGTCTACTGACTAATGACATTGCCCCGGACAAAGCAGCACTCCCAACGCCAGCAAGCGTTTGTCCTACAGTAGGAGATATAACTGCACTTGCGGCAGCAACACCAAAATATCCAACCCCAACCGTTGCCGCAACTCCTGTAAGAAGCGCACCACCAACAAGCATAACGACCCATACACCTTTTGGTAGATGTTTACCAAGATTTGTTGATATCAGACTAAGCTCCTCATGTAAATTTTGTTCACGTTCAAATTTTTTTAAGTGATTCAAAAGTACTTTTTTATGAGTTTCTGTAAAATTGTACTGATATACAATCTTTCCATTTTGAGACATACTTTCCATCATTTCAATTATGTCCTTTACACTCTCAGTGCAGCCGGAATCCACAGAGATTTCGTTTTCTATTCTTAGTATTCGGTTACCGCATTTCTCAACAAGCTTCGCCATAATAGCTGATGACTTCCAGAAATTCTCGAACTCTTCGTCTGTCTCGAATGTTCGTCCATGAGTGAAAACAACGATGCAATGCTGCAATACTTTTTCGCCGAAGACTACACGAAGTAAATCGATAGTAAACTTTTCATCCTTTGTGAACCTACCGTCCGCATTAAAAACCAACAAAAAAGCATGTGGTTTTGGACAAATGTCTATTGATCGTTGAATTTCAAGCAAACGTTCAGCTAATGTTACATCGGTGTCCATTAGCCCTGGAGTATCTACAACAGTTAATTTCATATTCTGTGCTCCATAATACCCATTTACTTGCTGACATACCTGTGTCCCTGACGAAAGACGCTTGAAGGTTTCAAATTCTTCTTTTCTCTGTATTAACGAGTTGCCAGTTGAACTTTTGCCGTTGCCAGTTTTGCCAAGCAGTATAATTCTTCTGCCTGCAGCTGCCAAAGCCTTAGACTCGTGCTCCTATAAGAAGGAATAATGCGACAAAGCTACAATGTTACATGTACTTTAAAAATATGAAAGTGAGCTACATACACTAATATAACGGCGGATAATAGTGTACAAGCACGTAACACAACCATGCAAATTAATTCATTGGAATACAGTGGTAAGGGAATGAAATTGGACAATGTATGCATTATTGTAACATACCAATGACACATAACCGACTCGAACAAGTGTATCAGTGAGACCAAACCGGAGGTCGTGTTGTAGTTGCTATAGTTGTAGTCTAATGTGTGTCTTCTGGCTAACATCTATCAGCAGAAGTAAAATATCAGTTATTAAAACAAATGACCAAACTATGAGATTTTAAAAATAAGTTTCTTAAATAGGTACAAATTAGGATAAGAAGAGCTATGTGCGTTTAGTTAGACGATAGTTTTGTACCAAATGATGTTACTGATATAGCTGATCAGTAGGAAACTATTTTGTTTAGAGTAATGAACATTATCTTTCAGTCATGGTGTTTCTGTACATGATGCTAATTTGTCTGCTAAGCTAATATTACTGTTACAGGGGTTAAGAAAGTTGGATAGTGTCAAAGCTGGTGATGCAGTCGATGCTGAATCTATGTGGCATATAAGAAGTTTCTTTTTTTATTCTGAATTGGTCAAAATATAGAGGTAAGACCACTACAGAGAATAGGTTCATTGTCTGGGAATTATGCGGTCCTAAAACGGCTCAGCATTATGCATTTGTTTGAAATGATAGTGCTGTGCAAAGAATGCAGAATAAGTTTATTCTTCATTCGATCGAACAGTCATCTTATTTTGATCCTAGAGATCCGAATTAATATAAGTTTTCTGTTTTAAAGATGTCATAATATTGTCAATGCTTGTTTTAAGTACAGAGGATATAGGATCATGAGCAGGGTGATTTTCAAGAGAAGAATTATTGACCTTATTTCTAGTCTATAGATTATTACTGATTATTGCCGATACAATTAAAAGGCGTGCGTTTTCAAGGTTTGTTGCTTCCAATGATTTGAGAAAAACGACTAAATTAATCGAAATTGAATATTGTATAATTCAGTGTCACTCAATTGTGTTTGTACTTCATGTTGTCACATTTTCGCCGTTTTTATCCAGAGCATAGCGGTTTTATTTTAATTCTTTTTTTTTCTTCTAATTTTCGCCATTTAACATTGGTTGAAAGAGTTTGTCCAATTTAATACTACTGCAATGTAAACATTACGGACATTATGTGAAGAGTATCGAAGGAGTGTGAGTGTGAGTGTTACTGTACCGTTTACGCTCATAAATAGAATCGTAGAAATTGTCCCTCTTTTACGGGACAGTCAAAATTTCTTATTATGTTTAAAGATTATTTATTTGACCCCTTCATTCGGTACATGGCTATCAAAACAATAATAACATATTACACAGTTCATGGAAATTGAAACTCTCATTGCCTTTATTCGTCGGCAGAGGCACTTGTTTCTCTCAAGGTATTTCAATATAGATATTTTCGACATGCATACATGTACATGTATATATGGACTTAATATAAATATCAAGTATCAACTGAATGTATAAATTGAATAAACATGACAAATGTGTGTCTAACGGTTAACATTATATATTTAGTGTGGTTTGAAAAGGTGTCTAGTTTTAAACGTAGATTTATTTTCGTGCGTTACATGTTCGCAATTTTGTAATGGTGAAGAAATAGATGAATTATTAACCTTTTCCAAAATATCCCAAAATACGGTATTAATTCGTAATTAAACCGAGTGCACTGGTTAGATTTAGCTTGTGGTCTAAAACCATAGTCAAAATCTATCGTCGCATCTATTATTTAATCTATTTCTATACAACTTTGTTAAGTGCATATATGTTTAGGCTATTAGGAACTGTCCATAAAATTCAATGCTTATTTCGCCTTGTAAACTTGTTGAATGTTTACTCGTAATTTATCAAACTACATGTATCAAAACTCCATGATAAAAGAAAAATATGCTATTCAAGATGGGATTGGTGGTAATTTCGTTATGGAGGGTCCGAGACAGTGAGTAGTCCAGCTTGCAAGCACTGTACCGACTACAAATCAGATGTTGAAACGAGGAGCGGAAAGTGTACCTTCAGTCGATACCAACACACAATAATGTTTTAAGCAATGGGCTAAAGAAGGAGCTAGAGACAACCAGCCACTAAACTCGAATCACCTACGAAGAAAAGCTCGTGGTGATCAATACTGATACAGAACAATGACTACAATCTTCTAGACAGACGGGAACAACTTTTCTCCATTTTTATTTTGCACAGGACATAACATGCATAATGCTTATACATAGAAGTTGCTTATGATTTGCTAGTGGTTACAAACCGAAATTATAACATAATGTTTTACATTTAAGAAAACAAAGGAAATTTGCATACAACAAAGCATGTGATTCGATATCATTTAGACCTTGTTTGTAGTTGTCTCTATAAATTAGCATAAGCTAATGCTAGTGTTCTACATTGTATAGACAACTTCATGAGTTTTCTATCCTATATATATATATCCTAAATTAACTGTGCTACGCGTTTCATACAATTCATCAGGCACATTCAATTTAATTAATTAAATCATTATTTTAAAGCCATATCAAGTCAATTTTATTTAATTAATATATATTGCCTTTTCCGGCATTTAAAGGGTTTTAAAAGATAAAAACACAGTCCATGAGATAATTAAATTATTATTTGCCAACCGGTTTCGCTTTCCTGCTCACCAGGGCAAATATGGCGTCAAAATATCTTATATATTTTATTATTATATATTATATTATATTATATTATAATTATTTTATTATATTATATATCTTATATATCTTTATATATTATTAGGTTGGCAAATAATAATTTAATTATCTCATGGACTGTGTTTTTATCTTTTAATATATTTAACTTTTTTACGGCACATATTTTTGAATTTTTATACTGTTATATATTTTCCTTTTCGAATCCTCCATCTTTTTACACAAAACATTTTGCGTTTCTATCAACATCAAATTCTTATTCCTCAGCCCTTTGCCGAGTTTCAGACAAACATGAAATCATATAATGAATGCGCTGGATGTCTAGAATGGGTATTAAAGGTGTCTAAATAGTATGTAAATTTGTATTTTTGTATGTTTACCGCAATAAAATATCGAATTGATTTACCTGTTGATGTGTCATATTTGTTGTGCAATCCGCCGGTTTCAACAAATGTACAGATAATGAGAACTTTGATATCAAATGTTACAGATAATCTACATTGCCTTTCCGAAAATAGGTACATTGTATACCAAAGATAGCCGCTTTCGCGTAACCAACATGCAGTTTGGTGTGCATTCATAATATCTAATCACGTGTTCAAACAGAACAATGCAACCTGAGGTATTGGATTATAATCACGCAAGTATCGCGTGCACCGACGACACAATGACCAAGCAAATGCTTAGAATTTGGAAAAAAATAGACAGAAACTAGATTAATTTACTTGAAGTATTAACTTTTGGAAGATTCTAAGTTTTCTTGTTTGCTGCAGTTTTTAAGTCAATAAAAGTTTACAAAAGAGATGTAGGATAACATTGCAACTCATAATATGCAACACATATGCATAGCACGTCATTACAGATAAAAGAGACAATATAAAACAGATAACGGAAATCAGTTTCGAATAAATTTCATGCGTAATCTCCTTTGAGTGTTTTGAAAAGTGACTGATAGGCCCACTGTGTGCATGGAGCTACAACACAGAGTCACAGCCATTTACAGTATTTTGAATATTTCGAGCATCCAGAAGTATTGATTGGTAGCCGAAGATTTCCATATTTTTTTATCACAAGAGCAACACACTTGGCCAATGGTGGATCCATATTGACAATGAAAGAATATAAAATTTAACGTGAAAAATTCTCAACAGCAACCGTTGATTTTAATGCAAAGCATTTCTGGAAGACATATCCATCACCCATTATTTTTACTTGTTCCGTTAAATGTATGACAGTGAAATTTGAAAAATATTGTACCCCGACCACTTAGTCATGTTATGAGTGTTTTTACTTAATAAGGAAGTTATTGATAGAGAAAAGAATCAAACTTGGTAAAACGTTCATATGTGTGTAGAAGCATGACGGTTGCCCATGATCCAATGTTTGATGGATTATGCCTGAGCAATCTCCAGACCATATTTTGTACTGTAGAGGAATACAGGTGTCACTAGCGCTATGTTTTGATACCAATAAAAGTTGCATACTTGTCTTCAGTTATACACAAAGTCATTCACTGCTTCTAAATATTAATTTAGACTAGGATAATCCGTAATAAGTTGAAATAATAAAACACGTAGGTAATATTTTTAACAAGAGGTTATCAAACAAAAATATAATACCGGTTTTTCACCCATTCACCAATACTAAGTCTGTACTTTCATCACTGAGCACTGGTGTCAATCCCCCAAAAAACGCAGCACGCCTGACGAACAAAATTGTAATGCCATGGCTCCTGTTCGATTGTGAATTATGGACTAACCTAAACTGCAGTAAGATAGCTATGTTCGTTCCAAAACGTTTGTGCCAATTTTATCCGAAATTTGAACTACTGAACAAGAATTGACATGCTAGCTATTTTATTCACATGTTGTTTTTTTTTTAAATTTCGAGCGTTACAGAAAAGCATCAAACTTGAGGCGTTAATATTGTGCATATACTAATAAAAACGCAATTCTGGATACTGTTAAGACATTGCAAAATACTGCTGAAACAGACAGTACGTATTGGGGTTACCGTAGTGGATGAGTCTTTTTGTCACTGCATACAGTTCTCGATGAACTTGCTCCACTATTTCTTATATGAATCCTCTAAGTCCTTGCTCATTGATTATGTTTCCATATTGTTCCAGTGATACTTGTTTATGACGACGTCTTTGTATCTATTTCTGAGTTCGCCGTAGGACAGTATCGAATTCGTCGGTATTGTTTGATGTTCAGTTTTCCATATTAATTTGGCGACATATTTTCACCGGAGTATGTGATTGTATTTTGCTGGTTCAGTATTTCTTCGTGCAACTTTTAGAACTGTTGTGGTTTTATCTCTGTGTTTATTTTTCATATTCGAGTTCCAGTGCATTTGAAACATAAGCGTTTATCACTAGTTATTGCTATTCTTGATCCAGAGTCTTTTATTGATGTACAGTCAGTTGGCATGTGAGAACGGCTAGAACAAAATGCACATGCCTTGAAGTTCTTTTCTTGTGAATTATTTTCTCTCTTTGAAATTTTAAGTTGTCGTGATCCTTAATTTGTCAGAGGAGCCATAGTTGGTGTTCCATAGCCGTTCAGGATGTTGTTTTGTGCTACTTCCATAACATTAATTTCTTGTTAGATAGCTTTGCGTAGTTTCTGTAGTTTCATATTATCGCCTTTATGTTGTCGAGCAAGATTTTTATCGTAGTTATGCTGCCCGTTTGTCAAAAATAACCGGTGCTAGAAGGATTACATAGAATTCTAGGGTATGACCGACTGATTCAAGTCCCCGTATATTATTTTCAATTTCGTCATAATAGTTCCTCAAACTGTAGAGTGTGTTGCTATGTGTTGCTATGTGATAGAAGTTATAACAGCGCTTGCATATATGCATGCTTAATCTTTTGGACTTGTCTAAAACGTTGGATGAGATCTACGGCTTTGGTGATTTGTTTGCGATCGCGAATACTTCAATAGTTCTTTTGAAAGAGATGAACGACGATGGACACCAAGCGATGAGAAATATCTCACGTTGGAAATTTGTGCCAGGTGGGCTAAAATAAATGGAAAGAAAATACTTTCCATCTTTCAAGTATATATTTATTCTATATTTTAGTCTCATCTAAAACTCTACCTCGTATGTCATCTTTAACAGTAGAAAATATGTCCAAATCAAGCTAAATTGAACAAGTTAACCCACTTACGCTTTGATTAACGAACCTTGTTAGTTGCCATGGCAGCAGTTTTCAAATAAAAGATAGCATTTGGTTGCCGGCGAAATTAAATACGAAGAATGTTTTTAGATTTCTTGACGCACTTTTGACAGTTATGGAACAATTTGATGCGACGAACAAAATTTTGGCTTCAAAAGTACGTTTATCAAGTATTTTTACCAGCTGTTTGAAAAAAAAGGTTCTGTTCTATTATATCTTAAATGGAAGTTGTCCATCTTTCAATTATAACAGCATCATTTTGTCTTTCCAATGGACTGCACTAGCCTCATGTCTTCTGCCAGGAAACACCCAACGGAATTATCTAATACAACCACAGTAATTATTTTCTTGCTGAAATATATCAATCGATACAACATTCTCTTTATTTCCTATAATTATGTTCTTGTTTCATTAGATTGGAATCGCAGTTTTGTTTTGCAAAATAATCAGGTAATCTTTGCATCTGATTCAAGTTCATGTAGGCTGTTTTTACTGTTTAATGAAAATAAACAAAATGAGAATTGTTTCCACTTGTGCCAATCATGCATAGCTTATTTACACAGTCTGAGATTTGCCGAGAACATTAGAAGCGTTAAAGCCGTAAAGGTAAATAAAACCTCTTTCTTAATGGTCGCAATTGTCTTTTGCTCTACCTCCCCACTCAAAAGTAATTTCCTGTTGTCGTCGATAGTTCCAATGAACAAAACAGGAAGAAAAACAACAACAACAACAAGGACAATTTAGTATGTGGTATTGGAAAATGATGTACGGTTTGAAGAAATAGCAGGACAATTAAAAAATGTTGGAGCTGTTCCTTGGCACTAAAGGATGTAGGCAAAACCCAGAACATCTTCAATTTTCTAGATCTGTTTCTATGCGGCGCGTCGATACAGTGACCAATACAGGACACTTCTCAGTGTTCCTTAAAGTGGAATTATGCACATTGTTTAAAGTAAAAATCCAGCTGAAATAGGTGTGTTAACAAAGGGTAGAGGAAATAATAGCTTTTAACCCAATATACCAAATTCTTCATGCTACCAGTACGAAATAATAATTTTCCAAATGTTACTTTTCTTCTTTTGACTGGTAGGTCAATCTAAAAAAAAAACAAATGCATGCAGGAGTTGCTTCCCTTCCACTACACTGCCAAAATCTTTATCAACAAAAACAATAACACAAGGGCGATCACTGCAAAGAAAGCAACTATTATTTATTAGTCCATTTTCTTATTTCTAAAGCACCGACTTCAAATACTAATACGGCATTATCATTAGTTTAACACATTTAAATGCACAGCAACCGAAAATTGCTTTTATAAAACTATCAGCAAAAATACACTATGTGCAGTAAGATGTGCATAATGTCACTTTAATTACGGATATTTTTTAGGTAAAGACGTTCCATATTCTGAAAAAAGCACATGAATATCATAATGTCACCGAGGCACGTCAATCAATTGTGCCATTGCAACTTCTCTGATTACAACAAAAAGAAGCCGATTCATTTTATTCAACAAATATCACTTAATTGTATTCTTTTGCATTCAAAAAGTTCAATCTTATACTTTTGCCAAAGCGCATGCAAGACGTTGACATTCATGTAGCTTTGACATTATAAAAAAGAAGACATAATTCATGCTGTAATCGATTACAGTCGATTGCAAGAATGGAGTCTTAAGTCCAACAGGAGAGAACTCCCAAGGTCGCCAAACAATCTAAACAACAAACTGTGTCTAAACCGTACATTCTTTGCTTACACTTTGTGAAATAAAATAAACACTTTCCTCGCCTTTTTTGCGACTTTTAAAAACTATTCCTTGAAGCACGTATTTAACACACGATTGTCGTCATTTGTAAATGCTGTCATGAGTTTGAACAACATGAAAACGTGTGAAGATGACAAGGCCACATTTCTTTTCTTTAAATACATGTATGTTTCCGATCTTCTTACTAAATTAATAAATGTCGGCAGGTTATTCTATTTTCCCTATTTTTGCGTAGAAAACTGTTTTTTATCAGTTATTATAAAAAAAGTTTGATTGAAAGTAGAATCGATCATGCAATTTTCTTTTTGCTTAATAACTGCTTATTGACATGACGCCAATGATGCGATAAGCCCACCCCTTTGTCGATATCGGATTATTTATACAAAAAGAATCAATTCAAACCTTTTCCACGTGCATTTATTTGTCGTAGGTAAAGTCGAATTTTGATTAGTATTGAAGTCACATGATTGACACCTGGCCTTTGGTTAATTCTAGGAATGCAGGAAACATAACACAGCGTGACAATCAAGTTATTGATAACAAAGGTTGTCTTCAAGACACTGAATATCAGACTCTACATTCAATTTGGTCGTTTGTCTCCACTCGAGCAAATCCGAGTTGACCTGGGTTTACGAATTAAAGACAGCCAGTCAGTCATCCAGGAAACACAAAATTCAACTTTTCAACTTTTCAATTCAGTGGTGGGATAAATTGTTACGCTTGGAAATGCTACCTTATTTCATTCAAGTTGTAAAAGAAGAACCTTGATTATTTTACAAAGTTTGACTGTTTTGTTTTAAGCGTTTCTCAGTGTACTTTATAAATATGTTTGAATTTTACAAACTTGTTAACCTGTTGTACTAAAATTGCCCAATATAAAACAATGTGTGGAATTAGAAATGAATTAAAATGTCTAATGTTAATTTTTAAAACAGTTTAACTAATGGCTGAACTTTGCACAATTTGCATGCAAAATTAGTAGGACCTTTGTATTATTTGATAATTATTTATACGTCTATTATTCAATAACGTATTTGTATATAATTTAAGAACCAATAGACGAATGTACTTTGTTGAAAGTCTATCAATATGTAATATGTGTAATTATACAGATTATGTTGATGTTTGCCACATGGATCTATGACCTTCTTGTTTGAAGTAAATAAATCTTGAAAAATTAATTTATTCTGAAAGGAGTGTTTAAACTGGCAACAATCGCTGCCACGGCAGCGAGTATTTGGGGAGTGGCTATTGTTAAACTCTCTCAACTATGTAC
>JAUMHA010401515.1:0-11221 GCA_032359765.1 Saxidomus gigantea | reverse complement strand
GTATGGAAAGTGCCGGTACACATGAACTTCTTTACAACTGTGTTATGAAATCAGACATAGACATTAGAAAAGACCTCTTGTCCAACGTTGTATTATCCGGCGGTTCAACAATGTTTCCCGGTCTTGCTGATCGGATGAAGTGTGAGTTGGAGAATTTGGTTCCCAGCTCCATGAAGGTCAAGGTCATTGCACAACCAGAAAGGAAGTACTCTGTGTGGATCGGAGGCTCTATTTTATCTTCCTTATCTACTTTCGGTCAGATGTGGATCTCTAAACAGGAATACGAGGAGTGTGGTCCCGGTATTGTGCATAGAAAATGCTTCTAGTGTTGCAGTTAAACTAATAAACTTTGATAAAACTGAATAGTTTACTACTTGAAATGTGTTCTTTCTACAAGTCTTTCATTTTTTAAAATTGAAAATATGTCCTTGAATATTGTATAGAATGATTGTATGTATTTTTATATACGTTTGTTAATAAAAACTCACATGTTTAAAGCATATTTTGCATTCCTTTTTACTTGATTTTAAAGTTGACAGGTGACTCAAATTATTTATCATCAGCTGCCGAGCAGATAGTGAAGACAACTAAAGCATCAACTGATGGGAAAGTTCCAATTCTTGTAAACATATAAGGACCTTTATTTTGTATTCATGAAAATGCTGACCTGTGTTTAGGGGCAAACTCAAGTTTGCAATATTCCACGGTTTTATATTCTTGCTTAAAAGTACGGTATGTCCGAAGCTACAACCTTCTTTATTAAGGCACACCAATCGCATAGATACGAATCTATTACCAGTTTCTCAACGTTGTCAACGAATGACTGTTTGTGTAATGGCAAAGACAAGTCCTTAAAACCTAGAAAACAGCGTCCATTTCCATATTAATTTTTTTACAAAATAAAACCAGTTTCCACAATACAAAGTGTCTGTCTGTAAATGACTGAAACCTTGTTGAAAGGTCCATTACTAACACCAAATTGAATTTTCTTTTAAATCTGGAATCGTAACGGGCGTTTTCTCAGAAGGAAAAATATGACATTCTGCATCGAATGTGACCATATTGTGTTGAAAATATGAGTTAAACAAAAGAATTGAAAAATCATATTATGTCTTTTCAAAACCGAAAGTATGTTTTCCAGTTTTCAAACATCTTTGTAATTTTCCAGAAGTCTCCCAGAAAGAGGCTGTAAGTAGGTTGTACATAAAAAAGTATGCCTATTTTGAATAATAATTGAAGACATTTACTTCCAATGATTCGCATCTGCTCGGATTGTTCCGCCTTATATATCTTGAACAGGTTCGTCACACTGCACGGCATAAATGCTATCAGTGACAGGTAAGAAAAGCGAAACTTACGGGTAGTTACAGACCGATGGACAGATGATACTGTCAAAACATATATGCTAGTTTCACGCTCTCTACTTCTCATTAATACCAATTAGGAGTTATTCTACCGGCAAAGTTGTGACGGACGGACGGACGGACAAAGCGGTGACTATATGCTCTCCCCTGGGGAGCAGAATACCAATAAATGCGGGTTTCATTACAAAACGTTTACCAATAAATGCGTGTTTTATTACAAAACGTTTAACAATCACTGGTAAATGCTACCAAAAAATAGGTGGGCAGAAGTAAAAAATTCTGCATTTATTGATTTGCAACAGTTTTGAGCTTGGGACTGACGATGTTTTTGTTGGTTACTTCATTATAATGAGTTTTCTCGCTGTTGTTCTTGTAGCGGCAGCAACAACGGCGAATGCAGCAGCAGTAGAAGTCGTACTCAAAATAATTTAATTACGTTTGTTTTGAAAGGGGATCCCTTTTCTGCAACCGAGAGTCGTTATTTTACAGAAAAGGGGTCATTTTTATTTATAAAATATCAACGGTCGGGATGTGGCCCGACGCGGAGCGTCATTCTTCTGTGGATTTCAAAATACTTCCTCAGACCGGCATTTTAAATTTTGTTATACAGCTTAGTATTTTATTTGAAGAAAGGACATTGTTAGCCAACAAATGTTAAATTTTCTCCATCATCGATGTCTCTTAGCGGAACCGGAAATAAAATGCGGACGAATTATTTGGCGTGTCGGCACGTTAATTGATACAGCTATATAGAAACAATGCATATGTTGATTATTATTGTTATCATAAAAAAAATGTTATTCGGAAGATAAATTTTGTGAGATTCTTCCTAAAATTATTACTCGTAACTCAATAATGAATGTACTTAGTTACAAATAATAAGACCTGTGTTTGCGTCTGTCTACAATCTCAGCAAAATGCATTTTGATACTTTACATTGTATATATTTTTAAAAAAAGTAAGTAGACCTACAATTTAAAAACCCAGATTTCCAGCTTTTATTTTCCGTTAAGATTCATTCCGTTAGAGTGCATGAAGGTGCTCTTTTCATACTCCCTGTTTACAATAGTAATACATGCACACAGGACATAGAGGGAGGGCTTTGCCGGGGGTAGAATTATGCGAGGGGGGATTTGAGGGTAGAAAAATGTCCCTTGCTTGTTAAGTCATGCCCTTAAAAGTTAGCATCTTGGTGCGGACTACAGTAAATGGTACAGATTGTCTTTCGTTTTCTAGATTGTTGTTTCATTTAAATTTTAAATTCTGCGTTGCTACTTTTAGAACTTACCACAACACAAATACATTTTATTTACACACTTTTCTCTTAATAGGTGGATTATAAGGAAGTGCGAGGTTGGCATGCTACAATTCAAATCTGGTTACCCCTGCAATGCGACCTTAATGAATGTAGATGTGACAGTCCAGTCACAAAATACCAGAAGGATTTGCATATAACCATGTATCAACCCAGATGTGATGCACCGCACATCATTTGTTACAGGCAAAAATTGTATGAATTTATTTCAAAATCAGTCTAATTTTGATTTTGCATGCCCCAAAGTGTGACCTTGACATTAAAGATAGCTATGTGGTATGTACCACACCTTTGTGTTCTGTGCAAAAACTGCATATTATTTTAAAATTGGTATATGCATTCAGAAGTTCCAGCCAGATGAACAGATGAAGTACTCACTTATAGGATATCACACTTGTTTGAATGCCAAACTAACAGACTTGATGAAATAAAATTGGGTTATTTCCCTTGCATCATTACAGACTTATCGACAATTTCTGGTATTTGAAATATTCTCTGGTCTTTGATCCAGTGAGAGAGTTTATCAGGGTGGAGTCTATTGGCATTATATTTATTTTATCATTTCCAAGTTGCCTATTTCATTTTAAGAAATGCTGTATTCAATGAATCAATATTCAATTACACCCGAAATTTAAGTGTCTGTACTAAGGTTTGGTACAATGCTTTTCTCTTACTGACAGGCATGATTAATAATATTCCCAATGATAATGTACCTAGCTGAAAAGGTAAATTTTATACTTTTGAATAGGATATCTTAATCAAACCCCCTGTGGGCAGAAGACTGGAACCATTTCGTATTTGAAACAAGAGGGCAGATATGGCCCAATATCGCTCACCTGACTACCTTGACTATCATAAAAGGGGTCATGATTCTGAAATAACTCGTAGAGGTCCACAACACAATGCTAAGCAACATTCCAAATATCTTTTCTCTGCCTGTCGTCCTTGTGGTTGCTCAGCGTATATAAGATCAAGTGACCTCCCCCACTACTGGGGAGGGTTAATTTTGACCAGGGGGTCATAATTTGAACAATCTTGGTAGAGGTCCATTAGCCAATGCCACAAGCTAAGTATCTAAGCTCTAAGCCTTGTGGTTTCAGAGAAGATCATTTTTCAAGTTTATCCTATATGCCTATTTTAAACTAAGTGACCCCCAGACGGGGTCAATTTTGACCCCGGGGTCATGATTTGAACAACCTTGGTAGAGGTCTACTAGACAATGCCACATGCTACATATTTAAGCTCTAGGCCTTGTGGTTTCAGAGATTTTTTAAGTTTTTCATATTTGTTGCCATAGCAACCAGAGTTCTGCATGGAATAGAATTCTTTCAACAACTTTAATAGAGCTTCATGCAAGGAAACTCCCTGCAAAGTCTCATCAACATTGACCCAGTTGTTTCAGAGTAGATGTCGTTTGAAGGAAATGGTGGACGGACAGACAGATGGACGGGCAATGTACCATGGACCCCGGACGGTGAGTGATCCCAATAGCTCAGTCTGGCACTTTGTGCCAGATGAGCTAAACAGGAGTCATTGCAAGGATGCTTCAGAGCAAGTTTGATGACTTTCATCCTTATTTTATTTTAGAAACAGAGACCTTTGCATGCAGTGGACCAGGGCCATCTACTATTTTTAGAAAGAGGTCAATGCAATGATGCCAAGTTTGGTGACTTTACAACTGTTGGTTTTTTTAGACAAGAGGACCAAGATGGCTCTATATTGTTCACCTGGCTACCATTGGTTATAGTAAAGTTCCGCTATTAAGACCACCCAACCTCATTTTCAGACCAAACATTTTGGAACCAAATGGCCAATTTTATAGTTAATAAATCTCATTATCATATTGAAGGAATAGATCTAACAAGAGCTGTCCCTAGTAAGTAACGATTGCCAAACAAATCAATTACACAGTCTGTGTCCTCTCCATGTGCTCAACTTAGTGCCATGTAATTCTGAAATCCTTCTATGCATGACAAAGTTACAGTCTGGACACAAATGTGTGCACATATTCAGATTCCATTACCTTTAAATTCTATGTGTGACCTCAACATTGAGGTAGGGATGTAGACGCGTTGTCTTGATGTGTTTAAAATCCTTCAATGTATGACAAACAAGAGGGCCATGATGGCCCTATATCGCTCACCTGACTACCATTGGCTATAATACAAGGGCTCATGATTCTAACATAATTCGTAGAGGTCCACTCCCCTCCTGGGAAGGGTTAATTTTAACCTTGAGGTCATGATTTGAACAATCTTGGTAGAAGTCAAATAGGCATTTTTACATGCCAAATATCTAATCTCTAGGCCTTGTGGTTTCAGAGAAGAAATTTTTTAAAGTTTTTCCTATATAAGCCTATGCAAAACCAAGTGACCCCCCCAGGCGGGGTCAATTTGGTCCGGGGGTCATAATTTGAACAATCTTGCTAGATAGAGGTCCACTAGCAAATGCTACATGCCAAATATCTAAGCTCTAGGCTTTGTGCTTTCAGAGAAGAAGATTTTTTAAAGTTTTCCCTATATAAGCCTATGTAAAACTAATGACCCCCCGTGCGGGTCAATTTTGACCCGGGGGTCATAATTTGAACAACCTTGGTAGCGGTTCACTAGACGATGCTACATACCAAATATCTAAGCTCTAGGCTTTGTGCTTTCAGAGAAGATTTTTAAAGTTTTTCCTATATAAAGCCTTTGCAAAACTAAGCGACCATCCGCGCGGGGTCAATTTTTACCCCGGGGTCATAATTTGAACAATCTTGGCAGAAGTCAAATAGGCAATTTTACATGCCAAATATCTAAGCTCTAGGCCTTGTGGTTTCAGATAGAAAGATTTTCCTATATAAAGCCTATGCAAAACTAAGTTACCACCCGCACCGGGTCAATTTTGACCCAGGGGTCATAATTTGAACAATCTTGATAGAGGTAATATCTAAGCTCTAGGCCTTGTGGTTTCAGAAAAGAAGATTTTTTAAGTTTTTCCTATTTGTTGCCATTGCAACCAGGGTTCTGCATGGAATGGAATTCTTTGAACAACTTTGATAGAGCTTCATGCAAGGAACATCCCTGCAAAGTCTTATCAACATTGGCCCAGTGGTTTCAGAGGAGATGTTGTTATAAGGAAATGGTGGACGGACGGACGCACAGACGGATGGACGTATTTACCAGACGGACTTTGTGAGGTTATCCCTTTGATCTTTTCCAACCCCACAATATAATTATTTAACCCCACAATGCCATTTTTAACCCCATAATGACAGAATGAACTCAAAGAACCTCACAATGCTAAGTTGTACTCAAACCCTAACGCCGTAATGTCTACTGGGCATGTATGGATGGACGGAATGTGATCCTAATAGCTTACTCTGGCACTTTGTGCCAGGTGAGCTAAAAATACAGCCCAGACATGTAAATTTAAGGACGGACACATGGACTGACATTCAGACAGACAGACAGACAGACAGACAGACAAAGGGACGGTGTAATTTTAACATATCCACCTTTGGGGCCATAAAAAGCAAGTCTGGAAAATGCATTGTGACATATGGTGTTAAAAGGATATTTGTATACGATCTTAGAAAAGTAGTGTTTCTTTTATGCGCATTCCACTTTCTATTAAACCCAGTTTCTCAGTCCAGTATGATTCATTGTTGATTTCAACACCCTTAGTAGAGGCCCCCTAGACAATGCTATATGCCAAATATCTAAGATCTGGACGTTCCAGTATTAGAGCTTCACGCAAGGAACATCCCTGTTAAATTTCATCACCATTAAGTTTCAGAGATGTTGTTTGAAGGAAATGATGGACGGACAGATGACGTACTACGTACAGTGGGCAATTCTGATTGCTAAATAGCAAGTCTGGAAAATGGTGTCAAACTAATAATCTGAGGACCAAGTTAAATGCGAACTTTCATTAAAGTTGTATGCAATCTGTCAACTGCATACATATACTTAGAAAAGTGGCATGTATCTTTTATGCACATACCACTTTCTATTAATCACAGTATAATATACAAAAAATGTATTGTTGAATTTGACAAATAAAATTCAAAAATATTCTGTTTGTCAGAACTCTGTTTTCAACTGGCACTTTAACTGTTAGTCCACCAGGCTTCAGTGATGCTAAATATCTGAAAATACAAAGACATAAGGAAATCAGTATTACAGTAAGAAGTGTTTCATTGTTTCAATCAATTACTTTAACAAAATACATTGTATGAAAAGTTTGCATTCAGACTTGACACTTCTCACATTTCTGTAGAAGTTGTGCACATATGGTTCTATTGATTATGGAGTGATTTCATTTCTGAATGAAAACAAGAGTATCAAACTGTCACAAAATACACCTGTCAAGTTTTATGGCCTACATCACATTAAAGATGATAACTCTACACTGACTTTAGCAATCTGGCTGGTTATCCACTTTGGCACTGTGCAGATTAACGTTCACACAAAGTTAACTTCAGAGTTCAGACATTTGATTGAAAAGTAGCAGTACATGTATTTGGCAATTTAGGGCAATAACTCCAAAGTGACTGGGACAATTTGACTTTTATCAAATGTTGCCGAGATATTATGTAGATAAACATCCATGGCAACTAGGAAGATTGGCTAGAAATGGTGGATGTTAAGAGATTGGACAACTGTAAATTGGTCCAATTTTGGCAATAACGCCCAAGTGATTAGGGCAATTTGGCTACAAAGTTATCAAACTTTAAAATACAAACATTTACAGCAAGTTTAGACAATATTACTTAAGAATGCTTTCATTAAAAGACCAGAAAGCTCTAAATTTGTCAAATTTGGAATTTGACAATTAAAAAGCAATTTGACTAGTCATTTAACTTAGGTGAGATCCCACAATACAGCCAATCACAACGGATGTATAAAACTCTAAAGGATCATGGTGCAATTCTCAAGGAGTTGAGTATATGCTCACAGTCTTAAGGAAGAAAAAGTTATACCCTCAGAACTGTTGTTACCTTTGAGGTCACAGATTATTTCTGGTCCTGGGAAGGCTGACATGTCAGCATTTGCCTGCACCTGTACTGTTCTGCTAACTATCTGGAAACCATCTCCTTAACAACTTTGTACATCACTACATATCCCATCTTGCTCAGTTTCACCTTGGCACAAGAGATTGCTTTGTCTGTCAGCGCCAAAATAAACCCGACTGATGCTGTCCTATTCTCCTTGGGGAGCACATACACCTTAAAATACAGTTTATATAGTGAGCAGCCTTTCAAAATGAGGAAAACCGTGAAAATGTTTCAAATTCAAAGTTTCTGTCCTTTGCTACAATATTCAATGTAACTGCTTTAAATTTACAGAACTTTTGTTTTAAATGAATTGTATTACTTTTCTTCTTTTATGCAAGATAATGAATATGAGACATTCTTTCTGAAATATAGCAGGTCTTTCTGTTACATTTTCTAGTCCTGAGCATAACTCTTAAAGTACTGAAGAAATTGCATACAAAGAGAGAGAGGACACTTAGGATATACAGAAATCAAATGTTACATGCAACTTTCGGCCCGACACTTTAGAATCTGACTCCAAAAAATCTCATATAAAATTAATCAGACTCCATCTTACTTTCAATCCCCTGAGAAATCCGTTCCAGTGAATTACATACAAAGGGATTCCTAAAAAGGTATGAAAAGCTGATAAAGAGTCTAAGAAGATGATAAAGCACTTTTTAAGTACAATGTAGATCTTCTGCAAGGTATAGAGAGAGATCAATTGCTAATTGTGTTGAAACTTGATCCCTGTGTACTATATATTATGTACATAATCAGTGTAGATAATTGTTTTTAGTGTGAAAACCTTCAGCATTGCATCCAATTTTCTTGATTTTCATAAAGGTTTACCTTCTTTCATTTCTTGATTTTCATAAAAGCTTGTCTAAGGGCAATTTTGCCCATGTCGGAAGGAAAATCTAAAATACTACACAGCCGTGCAAAACATAATTAAATTCTGAAATGAATTTCACCATCCCATTGAGGCCTCTTCTCTGAGGGGTGGTGGTGGTGGTGGGGGGGGGGGGGGTAATTTTTTCTGCTAGTTACAGTAAAAGAACGTAATTGTTGTGAGTTAAATTAAATCAGCATTATCTAGTTATAGTAGACATTCTTAATTCTACAAAAAAAATCAAAAAAATCTAAATATCTGGCCTCCATCCCCCAGTGGGCAGGGGTGGTGAAGCAGAGAGTGTAGGGGTATCAGCCAGATTTACATAGGGGTCATCATTAGATTATTTGAGCCCACTATAATTCAATTCAGAGAAAAAGAATTTTAAAGTTTTTGTTATTTTACAAATTAGAAAAGTCATTTAAAGGATTTAATTTTCATGTGTCATGAAATTTATCGTTGAGACCTGAGGAAATTAAATGGCTCCAGATGGAAAATACGCCTCTATAAAAGTAACAAAGAAGCATAACTCTGCTATAAATACATGGATTGTGACAGCATTTGGTGGGGTTCATTCCCCTTCCCAAATATACACTCCTGCCAAGCTTCAATAAAATCTTAATAAACAGTACCAAGATATGGCTTCCAAGGGAAAAGTGTGACAAAGGGAAGAACAGCACCAAAACAATATCCCTTCTCCCCCTATGGTGATAGATAATTAGAATAATGGTTGTTGGAATTGTGTGTGATGTATGATATCAAAACGTTAAATGATGTCATGAATTATGTCATCAACATAATTGCAATTAGAAGATGTTTCAATTAGCTACTGGTCAGGTAATCTTTGGTAAGATTCTTTTGTACCCACACAAAGAAGCAACAATATACAAAATCATTGGGTTGAGCCCTGAAGACATTTCATTTGTTACTACGGAGATGATAAAGTATGAGCATAATATTGTAATTTAAATTTTTGAATATCAATTTGTGGTTTCAGATAAGAAAATTGTTTAGTTATATCACCCTTCAAAATGTCCACATTGGGTCATAGTCTTGAAATATGCCAAAAACACAGCGGATGCTTTAAGAACATAATAAGAAATATGTTTTACCAAGTTATTTCAGTTATTGACGGATACAAATTACGATGTACGTAACCGAAAGGGGATAGTCAAAAAGAAATTCTACAGATTTCCTCTATATTCAATGTGAATGAAACTGCTACACAGATCATTAATTTTTTGTTATAGCTGTGGCAATGTTCAGTGTTCTAGAAATATAAATTACTAAATTGTGGCCATAGCAACCAGAGTTCTGCATGAAATGGACTTTGTTGAACAACTTTGATAGAGCTTTATGTTAAATTTAAGTATCATCAAAATTTGCCCTGTGGTTTCAGAAAGAATATAAGAAATAATGAATGGATGGACAATGTATGACTATTGTCACAGTGTCTGGTCATAATAGCTCACACAGACATTTTGTGCAAGGTGAGCTGAAAAGCTCATAAAAATGCTAGATGCAATGGCTAATTTACTTATCTAGCGTAGATTATAACCTTCCTTTCATAAAGATATATACTTTACTCCAGTTCTTTGCAAACTTGTAGATGTATTTTTGATAAAAATATTTCTGATTTGACATCTTGATATAAAGACAATAGAAAAATTATAACATTTTGGTGTTTTCAGGTGTGTCTTTGGCTAGCCTATGCGTGTCTTTCCTTAAATAGTCAGTCCAGAAGGATCCGTTTTGAAGTCAGTACAATTTCTTCTTCTTACAATTGTCCAAAACTTATTGGGTCCCTATAAAGAACAAAGATCAAAGCATTCTGACAAATTTCAGAATTTGCTAGCATGTTCAAAAAATATCCTTTAAGATTGACCTAGTATCCATGTTTGTATTCTAATGATATGCAGTTTTCAAATTTGCTCAAAAAAATAAAAATTCAGTGAGCTAAAATGTATATGAGCAAACAGTCAGTGCAGAAATATTTATTTTCATTCATTGAAGTCTACCGGCTTGACTATGCAAAAAGTGAGAAATTAGTGTATTCTACTAATGTCATCTTCAATTTTCCCGAAAAGATTTTGTTCATTGAAATCATTGCTATATATTGTAGTCTGTTTTATTACACATTACACGAATTAACAGTGTGTCCTGGTAAATATCTCGTGTTGTGATGAAAAAATGTTTCTAATGGAAAAGGATCTGGCCAAGCCCAGAAATGCTTACCGGTACTAGGAAATTAGTTTCAATGCTACCACTTCAACAATTTTGGCTAGACTGAAATTTATCCCATGCCGATAGTTTCTTCAGTTCAAACTTAAACAAAAAAATGTTCGGGACTATGCTGGAATTTGATACCATTGATATTTTTCTGTGTCTATTTTTTAAATTTTGAATATATATAGCTAACCTTTTGTTTAATTTTGAAAATGTATAGCTAACTTATCCAGTTAATGAAATGTATGAGGATACTTGAAAGTACTCAAGTTGTCCTATCTTTCTCTTGGATTATACACGAGTCCAGTAATAGTCACAGTCTTTCTGTTTGGTGTCTCTGGACCCATCATACTCCCAAGTCCTTTCTGGATCATGAGGTATGCCGCACATTTCATAACCTCATGCAG
>JAUMHA010401493.1:0-11223 GCA_032359765.1 Saxidomus gigantea | reverse complement strand
ATCTTAAGAAAGCTGATAAGAAAGAAAATGCATTAAACTGTGGTTGTATTACACAGAAATATCTACATATACCAAAAGGATCCTTTAAATGTGTTTTAGCTTCAACTTGTAGCGTTCTCAGGCATAGTTTAAGTAGTAGTCTACTGTTGTTAAGACCTTTTGGCAGTCTTATGTACTGCAAATCGTGTTCTGAAAATGGGCAGCCAAAAGGTCCCATCAACAAATATTGCCAACTATGGCCTTGTATGTAAAGATACAACCTAGATCTTTCTTGTGTAAATTGAAGATGCAAAGCATAGTTCACATATGTAACATCATTAAGCTTGTAATAAACGCTGATTTTTAATGCCTGTTGAAATCTTTAATGTCCATTTCCCGAAAATTTCAAAAACTGCTGATAGTGCCTTTTGGCAGGCAACCGACGATTTGTACAATGGTGTTGCTAATATAACAGCTTTTGCTGATGCTGGGTGGCAAAAAGGGGCTGTGACAGGTCTTATGGCAGTTTATCAGGTGATACAATACACAATAAAGTGTTTTGGGTTTACTTTTTGTACTTGGTATTTGTGTACAGATGTCTTGAGCCTCATTAATTATCTTTTGCCAGAGTAAAATACAAAATGTATACTGATTTTATATGTAATTTTTGTTGTCCATTGTGAATATATTTGCTCTTTCTTTTTTTTTATTTTAATCAAGTTTGCATATACATTTGTAATTAAATATTTCTAAGATTTTTGCCCTTATTGATAGACACAATATCTCTATTCGTTTTTCTAAGCCAGTTAAATCTGATGATTGATACCAGAGTTATTTGCCCTTGAATTTGCTTATTTGCTGGTTTTATGCTAGTTTTCACTCTAAAATGATATGATTGGTTTATTATGATGATCAATAGCTTTATTGCATTACATTGTAGGACACTGCTCCATGATTGGACTGCAAACAGGCAAATTAATAAACTATCAAGTCAGGTCAAAAACATGCAGAGTTTGCGAAAGAGCTTTAAAACTTGGTAAGTCTGCAGAAGCCCTTGATTGCTACAGAAATTATGATGGCAGCGCTAAAAGCATGGAGCCAGACATAATCATTTCAATGGTCAAATCATGCAAAGACACTGGCATTGACATATCTACAGTAGTAGGAGATGATGATACTAAAACTATATCAAGACTTAAATCTGAAGTTGATACAAACATCAACAAAATGTCTGATAAAAATTATGTAGGAAAATATTTTGCACACAGTTTGTTTGGAATTCAAAAATTTCATAAATGTCTTTCGGCAAAGGTAATCATCAATCTGCAAACATCCATTTGGCGACCATACTGATTGTGAGGAAAGTTGGTGTAGTTTTCTTCAAAAAAAGACCAGCAAACACAAAAATCTACCATTTGGTAGACCAGTAAGTAATAAATTACTTCAAGAAGATCTTCAAAGAATTATTGGTTCATATAAAACATGTAACCAAGCTGTCTAGTCTTGGAAGTACTCAGGCCAATGAATCTTTAAATGTGATGGTAGCCTCAAAAGCCCGAAAGTCACTGCACTTGTCTGGCTTCGGTAATTTAAATTACAGAGTTGCAGCAGCAGTGGCCCATAAGAACAGTGGTAATACATAATTATATATTAAATGTAAGAATATTGTAAAAAAAAAAAAAATTCAGTTATTTTAGCAGGCTTTTAGAAATCAGTCCATTTCATTCAGAATTTTACTGGAAGTCTTTGGGGATCAGTGACTGTAATCCCATTGAACAGTGACTAGCGAGCGACAGGCCAACGGGTAGCTACTATTTACAAACACTATTAAATGGCCACCAAATTCCTGTGAAATGGGTTTTTCCAAAAACAGTTTTATGATACAATAAGTGTTTGGAAAGAATTTGGAAAAGTTCCATATTTTGCATGTTAATAAATAATTTTCACTTACAATATTTTACCCATAGTAACAAGAACATCTGATACATTCTTAGAGTATTCATAGTCGGCTTGTTTCAATTGTGACATACATGTCATAGTCAGCAGGTAATCAAAACCATATAAATCAACATACATATAGCAACACTTTTATCACAAAAACTGAAAAGTATGTGAAAGTTATATATATGTATGGAGGTTTTATATAGAGTGTTCACCTAAACTATGATACAGTGTTTTGTTAATTTCTCATACTTTCAAAATCGACTCAGTCAATGCTGACATAAAATATACCAAGTTGTTTTTCGGAGGGATATAAATTGAAAAACAACAAACTTCCTGATACAGTAGCACGCAAGAAAAGATTACATGATGAAACTCGAACACCATTTTCAATACCAGACGAGCGATTCAATCAGGTTAAATACGATATTACAGTTTAAATATCTTTATCATACATGTACTTAGAGACAAACCGTGTATCACAATAGCATTAAACCATCACTTTTATCATAATGAAATGCTGTCTCAATTTTAAGATTATTTTTCCTTTTATATGGAACAGTCCAAAAAATGCTTCTCATTATACCCAGGTATAAAATTACATTCTTTTTTGTTTTCAGCAAAATCAAAATGAAAACAGCAGTTTGTGCTATAAAGTAAAGAGGACTTTTTCTTAATTGTCATAGCCCGTTCATTGATTCTAAGTGTATGTAGTTTCCCATCAGTGATGCCATAGTGGCACAAGCGGGCACGTTCGCCTTAGGATCAGAAGGTCCCAGTTCGATCCGCACCAGTGCCACGGTGGCTGTTTCCTTAGGCAAGACACAAATATTAACACTCTCTCTCTCTGTCGCTCTGTCTCTCTGTCTCTCTGTCTCTCTGTCTCTCTCTCTCTCTCTATTCGTGATTGATTTCATCTTGAGTGAATCTCGAAAGCGACTATCTAAGTTGTAAGAACAACTGAGAACAAATAAAATAATAGTTTCCGTTCAGTTGTGTGTGCAGTTTCTGTACTTTTAGTTTTCCAGTGCCAGTAGTTGCGTTTGCTGTCAATAATTCAAAAAAATGTCCAAAAAAATTATACGCCTCTTCCTAGGAACCTAACCGAAGAATAAAGGGAAACAAATGAAGGAACTGGTGTGGTTGCGCAAAGTCAGACCAGCTTAATCATTTCAACATCGCTTTTACCGCACGTTTTCCCGGCATCAAAAAAAGGGTATGAATTAAAATAATGAGTCGGCTGGAGTGGTCTTTATCAAGAACAAAACATGTATGAGCCAATAAATGTACTGTAATGCGAAATGACTCACCAAGGGAAAAAGATATGATGAAAATAGTTAGAGTTACTGCTGAAAAAATGCTGAAACCCCATGTCCGCTTGATATCTCCCTTGTATAAAGTGTCGTATCTATGCCCTCTCCAAGCAATTATATAAAGCGTATTTTACAAGCATGTATCTCATTATCTCAGCAAATGAAGTACATGAACACTGGTGTTTGCGAAAAACTGTCATATTTGAATAACTAATATAAATGTTTTGAAACTAATTTATTAAATAATTTAGTAAATTAGCGTTATCTTCGAAATGTATGCCTAGGAGTTGTTGCGATGGCCGCCGAGTGGTTTGATCGAAATTTGCATAACTAGCCAATGACGCCGTACATACAGGTCCGAGTCTTGGCTTCTGCCTCCTAATGTTTAGATGTATTTATATGTAAGCGCTTCATGAAGCCCACAATACTGTACAACTCCTGGCCAGTATTACCGTAAATCCAACCCCTTTTGCGACACTCGCAAATACTATTATACATGTACTAAACACTATTATATAGAGTAGTCTTTTTGTGCTCTAAAAATCCATCTAATCTTCTTAAAGCTGCGCGCTCTCAATTGCCGTTGAAAAAAATACAATTTTCAAAAATGGCATACTGATTCATAAATATGAAATTAAAGACTAGAATCAACAACAGAAGTACAAGTCTAGGTATGAATTTGCAAAAATCGATAGAAAATCTAGTTTTACGGCACCGCTACATAAAATGTTTATATTGAAATTTCAAAAGCGTTTGCAGCGCTTTACTATTTGGTGGCGTATTATTTCAAACCTACAGTTAACTTTACAGGAATTTATACTGAAACCTTTTCATATGACTATTATGTTCTAAAATGTTTTATTTTCAGACAGTTTGAAGAACTTTATATGAGAGCGAACAGCTTTAAGTATGAATTTGTTTGCTTCTTCAAGTATAGTGTTACAGATTTTTGTCTTTCGATTTAAACGAAAACAATTACAGTGTGTTTCAACCGGAAGCCTTTTACATGATATAAAGCATGAAGATTGGTAGAGTGCAGACAACTCAAAGTCTATGAACCTACGTCACGCTAAACCTGTTTTTTACATCAATGTTCTCATGTTTTTTCCCATTTCAAAAAAACTTCAGTGGCTTGAAAATACGACGGTGATCCCCGTTTTTATTTAATAAAAATGCTTTAAATCGGTTAAAGATTCCATACCGCTTTTAAAGAAAAATATCTGCGGCCGTTGTTCACAATTGACACTTAAACCGTCAACTTTGCAGTTCTTTTTGCTTTGCAAATTGTCGTCCATAGGGTTCGTTCCGCATTTTTTCATATTTTTGGCAAAACATGTAAGATATTTTTATTTTTGAGATGAATTAATGATTCGACATTGCATTTATGAAAGTTAAATCGTTTCGTTATCTATACAGACAAAGATATTTCGAGAAAAATAAACACGAAACTTGACGAAAATACACCTCCCCGCTAGGTGGTGTTTTTAACTCAGTCTCCATGGAAATATCACTTCACGGTATTTTTCTACAAAAGTCAATTAGTCGCGGGAATGTCATGCAAAATATCTTAAATCTCCGTTGCCTTTTTAAAATATGACCCGATTTTCGGGGAAACCCGCGAGATACCTTAAATAAGTGATTCAGTACACGGATATACTTGTGTTTGTTTTAAATAATTACACTTAAGTATTTAGTCTTGCATTTATAATTGCAGATGTGAAGTGGTACATTAGATAATTGATAAGTCAGTATGACTTATTTGAAAAACGTTTGCTTATTGGTAAAAAAGGTCTCTTTACTAAGTTAAATGCGATCACTTTACTTAGTGAAATGATCATATATGAGTATAAATGATCAGATGTTACATACTTTGCATAAGGAAAGATATAAATAGAAGACATATTGTATTATATTTGTAAAATATTTGCATTAACATTTGTATATTAAGATGGAATTTATTAGAAATGCAAGATTGAAAAAATATTATTACCTCCTATTACCTATATTGGTTGCGCAACTAAGATAGATTGGAAATAAACGAATTCAGAAGCTACACGTAGTTAAAACTTGCCTTTTGGTTCATAAAGTTAAACTATTTGTATATCCATCCAATGGAAATGTAAAAGTAGAAAATGGTTTGAAATACAAAATACTCAACTTTTGAAATACTTTCATATTACGGGGAATAATAACAACATTTTATAAAAGTTAATGAAATGTAAATTTCTAATAGGGATCTAAATGTAGGTAAACGGTCTTTTTGATCCTTAGATACATCTCTAACAGAATATACAAAAAGAAAAAAATGTCATCAAATGTTGCTTAAATGTGATTGACCACTTTTAACTGAATGGCAATATTAATTTATAGTAGAAAATAGCACTTGAATTATTTTCAACTATGGACATACAAAATTATGTCTCCTGTAAATAAAATAGTTTCAAAATAGGTAATAACCTGAGTAACATTGTTCTAAAAGAGAAAGTCAAGCTATATCTACTTGCCGAATGTGCGAATGTTATATGGCTATCAGTTCCAGATTTGTTATTTCGAACCTGATAGTCTAAAATGGCTTTCCACATGGGCTTGCTATTCTATGTAAATAATTATGTGAAACGAATTGTCAAAATGTACAGCGTTTTCTGCAAAGAAAGATGCTTTATCCAAGGTGTACGCTTTAAACCATGTAAAAAATACCGAGTTAACTAGCATGCAGAAATGAAAATTTAACTTACGAAATTAACACTTTGACACATTTTCACTAGGATAGTAATGAAAGATTTGCACTACTTCTCTTCGCTGAAGTAAACTCGCTAAACATAATCATATACGTATGTATAAGTATTAAAGAAGTGATTTTCTAAGAGAATCAAATCAGCGCTTCATGCTGTATGGCATTACAATCTGAAAGAGGAAATATTTCTTTCTGATATGGTTTGAAGTAATTCATTGGTCAAAACTTGGTATTCAGTTACATCTTAACTATCTAATATAAATGCAAGTGGATTTAGATTGAATATTTAAATGGTTGGCATATGCAAACTATTCATAAAATGATTGCAATTGAAGATACATAGTATTGAGTCCTGCTATAACATTTAACAGTCAGTAACTGGCATGTCTTATTAGAACTTGATTATCATCTCAGTTTTTAAAAAGCAACACAGTCCAAAAGTAGTCAAAAAGTAGTTGCATGAAAAGGATGAGGTTATATGTGTAATACATTTTAAAAGCACTAGGTTCAAGAGCTTGTTGTTTAGTTCACTGTCATTCTGGGTACAAAAATACCTAGAAGCAAACAGCGAATAGTAAAGTCACTCACTCACTCAATGCTCTCTACGCCTTCTGGTGCATGACGAGACTGCAACAGACTTCCACTGCCTCTGTCAGCTGCTACACGAGGGGTCGTTTCTAGCGTGTGTCCTTGTTCTTATGCCCCTTATCGAAGGTGTCTCTTTTCGTCATAGCGAGTTTGGTAGCAAGCGACAGCCAGTTCCAGCATCGTTCTTGAATGATTTAAGTAACTGTGCCCATCTCTGTCTTGTCTCGTATTTTTTCGTTGGGGTAGGTGTTGGGCGCTGAAGTATGGCGTGACAGAAAATCTCCCTTGTGAAACAAAAGTGCAATGCCTCTCCTATTGTTGCATGAAGTCTCTCTGGTCATCATTCTTGGGCAGGTTTTCAATGACAAACATTTTTTTAAGTCAATCGGAATATCCTCTTTATCCCAGATGTCCGGAACAATACGCTGCGGCAGTCTTCGTGTTCCTGGTTCTCTGCCTACATCAACTCAGCACACACGCCGTCCTCTCGTAGGGTCTTGCCATTCGTTAGCTAGTGAAAAGCTGTCTTCACTTCTTGTAGAATGACGGGTTCTATATTGTTGTCAAGATTTTTATATGCCTCATTGATGTCAGCGAGTATCAGTGACTCTGGTTGGTTCAGGATGCATTCAGAATGCTCCCTTCATTATTTAAGTTTAGCTTCCTCTTCCGTGAGCCTTATGCATTCAAGCGAAGGTCTTGGTTTTGTTCATTGCCATCTCATAGTTTCTTGGTGGTGAATTTGTAGACGATCTCTATGTCTTGCTGTTCATCGATTACCTCACCTTTCTATGCTAGTCGCTCAATGCATTGTATTATGGGATCTGTCTTTTCTGTCGGAGGTCTTGACTTGCCTGTCTTTTTCTATGTACAGTGCAGCATCCCTCTCATTCAACCTTGGTGACTTGTCGTATAGGAGTGTTTTCGTCCATTGTTTCCGCTCACCTATTCATGTCCTTCCATGTGTTTGTAGACACCAAATCTGTTTTGCCACTCTTCTTGTAGCTTAAGACCTCTGTAGCAGTCTCAGGCATGACGTCTTGAAGGACATTGAATTAGTTCTTTGGCGTTACGTAGAAATTAGACACTTTAGTCCTTCAGTTTAGCAACATTGAAGCGCTTGTTTCTGTTATTCTCGATCTTTGCTTTCTTCACCTTTAGGGTAAGCTTTCCCACTACAAGATTGTGGCCACTAAAACATCGCCAGGTCTTGTTACCCGCATAGTCGATAGAGTGTCTCCGCTATTTGTTGATAATAATGCGGTCTATCTGGCTTAGGTTATTTCAATCTGGAAAGTCCAAACCAGTTTGTGAATGGTCTTGTGTGCAAAGAGGGTGCGACCTTTTACAAAATCCCTCTCCTTTCATAAAAGGAGTATTTTGTCATTGTCAGTAAAGATGCCTGCTCCTTGTCAACTCATGACTCTCTCCCTGCTATAGTTTTTACTCCCGACACTTTCGTTAAACTCGTGGGCACAGAAGCAGAATAATGTCTAGAGATATCATCTAGAATCACAAGACTATGATGTAGCTCTCAATCTCCTTCACTACTTGTGCTAATCTACCAGCACGGTAAAAGTGCCGAACACTCCAACATCAAACGTGGATGTGTCGTGTTGATGTCTGGAGATCAACCATCGGATCAGTAGCCGTCAAGGAACCTGTTTCACTCTTCTAACAATTTCTTTTCCTTTTTGTCATTTCAAAAAGCATAATATGTTTCAGGGAGGTAGGGCTACTAGCCACAAGACTTGGACAATGATGATGTCGTTTAACTTAACAGTAGGCGGATGTGCTGAATGAAGCAGAAAGTAATGATGGATTAACATAAACCAAAATGCATGGAAAAACATGTTGCCAAACTTGATACAAATAAACAGTAGAAAATTCACATTTTACAGACAAAAACGATATTTATTATATGTAGTAATGTAATAAGTAGGCATGGTAACAAAAATAACAGATGAAATTTTGTAGTCTGCCACTTTTATCTGTAAATGACTTATTCTTCATACATGACGTACACATATAGCGTGTATCTAATGTTAGTTCCATTATATTTTACAGTCTTTGTGAAATACTGATATTGAAAATCAAACAACATAACTTGAAACGTAAACCCTGTTATAATAACCAAGTATAAAAAGGCATGGTTTGACTGTTGCCTCACGACTTAATATTTAATGCATGTATTGATATAAATATTATTAAATCTTTTGATGTATATTTCATCTATTTTAGCGTGAAAAATAGTAATAATTATAACTAACGTATCGCAACGTATCGCAACGTATCGCAACGTAAATGACATGATATCAGTGACTCACATGCATGTTTGCTTTATATAAACCTTTTGTTGCGCTCAAATTGATAGTTAATTGGATTGGATTTTGTTTGCCTAGCATATATACTGGTATATTGCCATTTTCCCGACAATTGAAGGGTTTACATAAATGTTATGAGATAAATCTGGCCAAGTGCAACCAAATTCACCAAATGTATAAATACATAGTAATATGTTTGCGAAAAATGAAGAATTATTTCATTCTGACCAGTTCAACACAATTTCAGTTGTCTTTTCTTGTTGTTTCTGTAACGTATATTATAGTGATAACAGTGTATTAAAAAATTGTAAGATGTGTATTTTGAGAAACAGTAAGGCTCTATGTAGACATTAAAGGTAATTATTGTTTACAGTTTATATAGTGATGGGACAACATGGATATTTCTTTCAGGTTAAAAAAGCTATTTTGCAGTGAAAATTTATGGGTTTACGTAAATTAACATGGTGTAACTTTCTTATGCCCCAGTGGCCAGAATGTAGACAATGTGAAAATGTTCAGCAGATACTGGGCTTTCAAATATATAGTGTCTACAAAATTCCCCCGTTGGGGTACTGTTTCACCTACTGGCTGGAAGCCTACAAGGGTTCGGGTATCAATATCTATACATCCATGTCTGAAGTTACATGTTAAAAATAATAGTGTTTTATATCACAAAAGTGTGTTCAATGCTTTGGTGAGGACAATTTGCTTTAGTATTGGATCAATACCGGTATTCATGGTAAGGGCCACTGTCACATCTTTCAAAATGTGATAATATTATCTTTTAATTGCAGATATGGTGTACCTTAGTTTCCAATAGTGATTTCCTTGACGGAAAAATCAGGTGGAATAAATATAACAGGGACTCAAACAGATCATTTTGATTAAAAACTCTTAGTCATTAAGACAGTTATCAATACTGTTTTGGCAGTACAGCAGGGGCGACTTTTCTTAAGCCCCTTGGATATGGTGCGAATTCCGACACATATTTACTCGGTTCATAACCACAAGTACGTGACTGTGAAGTATGCATCCTAACTGTTTTGTAAGCAATAAACTTAACGAAACCAACTCGACAAATACTTATAAAGAGGAATTTCTTATTATAAAGTTTGATATACTATATACATGAAAGAAGCATTTTTCCCAGACATAACAATGTTCGTTTCAACGCATAAAACAGATATGGAAAATTGTACGTCAAACTTTGCGAAATAAATTAAGTCACAGTTTGTACCGTTATTTCACATGTATAGTTTATTTGAAGTTTTCATGTGCATTTTGTTCTGTGTCTAAACCAAAAAATGATAAAACTAATAAAGTATATACTCAACTAGATGTAAAGGCGTTATTAGTTGACTGAATATGAAGTAACATTTTGCTAAAATGTGTTATGTATTATTTGACTTTGTATCTCATTTTTCAAGCTGTAAAAACAACCCTGGATGGAATGTATCACGTTCAACATAATCCAGTTTAATGCCAATGATAGGAACGTACTTACAGAATTAGATGTGAAACTGATTCACATTCATTCATGAAATAACATTTCATCGCTTAATAAATAATGATTGGAGTACTGATACGCAGTAACTAGCCACAAAGGCCGGAGGCCTGAGTGGTTTAAAACTGCGCATTAGAACGACGAATCATTGTTTATTAGGCGATAACAACGCGGAAAAGGATGTTAATTCGATTCTTACAGGACCAGATATTACAAGATGAATAAATGCAAAGCGTTGTTTTCTACGCGAACGCTCATTTAGCGTCATACGGCACAATATGACGTCATGTTTACAGCATATGGGTTCCTGTGTTGTTTATGGTTTAATATAACATAATTTTTCTACTCTTTGTATATAGAGACAAAATCGTAAGTCTTGTTAATATAAAATTTCTATTTCAGCTAGTTGTTTTGGTATTAATCGTTATTATTAGTTTTAGAATGTATGTGCTTTCAGCAGTTATGCGATATATGTTATGAAGTCTGTCAGCGAAGTTGTACGCTTGATGTGTTTGTTCCTCAATATAATGCTCAATTGTATTGTAATGAATTGTATTGGCAACAATTAATCTTTAAAGTTCATGGGTTTATATATTTTTGGACAAATGGTAGTTTTTTACGGTATCACTTATGCTTGGAATAAGAATGGAATGTAAAATTCACTAACAACATGTAATTACAACAACGTATTTATATCATTATTATATATTTACTGGTTTTTCAGTTATATTTGAATTATGCTTAAGTGACTCAAAAATTATATATAAGGGCAAAAATCGTATGACGAAGGCCACTAAGTATGAGCGTTTCGCGCAAGGATCAGATATTCACCTGCGCACT
>JAUMHA010401482.1:0-11223 GCA_032359765.1 Saxidomus gigantea | reverse complement strand
GACGTCACATATAAAATACAATATTGAATCGAGTCTATTAAATATACTAGTAAGTAGCAAATCATACGCAATAATTAAAACGAAATATTACTTAGAACGAATTGATTTTGCGGGAACAACTCGCAAGTAATATTCCAAGTACATTTCGCCACACAGATGCAATAACCTATATTACAATTCAAGAATAATTTGAATTCATGAAGTGTCCAAACGATATAGTGGCTAGAAATAAACTTAAAGAAAAATAGCAACAACCCAGTTAGTTTTTAGGTGGAGTTACGTAGTAGTTTAAGTTTCATCGACTAGATATTTGAAACACCGAGTCAGACATCGACAAACATTATTGTAGCATCATTCGCTATGAAATCCATTTAATAAACAAATAATACCACATTGTCACTACATGTGCTGTTCAGATTGTACATATTGTCCTTTTACAGATTGTATTAGAGGGCATAATAGGTCAGGATTCGGAAGGTGATATTGCTGTCGATGATATTTCAATGACATCAGGATTGTGCATCATAGGTAGGCTTGTATCTACTGTCAAACTCGTTTACACTTAAACTGTTTTAAATGGCGTTTAACAAGTACGGATTAATGATCAAATCAATGTCATCTCTGTATTTAAACTGAGTACATGTATGTATTCATTTAATACGAAACCAGTTCTGTTAGACAAGTATTGGGTAATCTACGAACAAAGAAGAACTAAAATTATTTGAGTTGGCTACTATATCGCTAGGATTGATCTTTTTGTGCTAGAGCTTTTAAGTTGTTACCCAAACCAAAAAGCACGCTAACATGGAACTGAGTCGTAAGAGACGAATGCCCCCGAAGTGGTGTCTCACAGTCTGTGACAATGACCTTCAATGTGTGAACCCGGTACCTGCGCACCACACTTTATCTCCATGTGCTGAACATGTGTGTCAATTTATTTTAAAATCCTTCAATGTATAACAAAGTTACAGTCTGAAAAACAAACATATGTACAGCTTCATCAAACTTTGTTTTCAAACAGGAGTAAATATTTATCTATTTATTGTCTGTATCTTTTACTTGACTCTATTCATATGGAAATGACACACTCTGGTCCAAAGGCATTTTTATATGCTCATAGTATCACCGCCATCAATCAATCAGAACTGTTTATCACACCTAACTAGACATCATTAATTGCCACATAATGGTTATCATTATCTTGTCATTTAGCCTTTCGAACATTAAGAAAGTGGCGCTAAGAGTGTTTTTACGAATGAGAAAAAACTGGGGTGGCATCTATCAATTAATTGAGTAATTCATGTCAATTGACTGCAGACAAATGATTTAAGATCTATTTAGCTTTCTCAATTGTCATCAAATATGTTTGTTTGTATTTGTTAGATTCGACCATCATTTGTTAACTTTAAAGTTCTTTGCATATATTCCATTGAAAGCAATAAGTAGCCAACAGTAGAAGTTAATAATCTCCAAGTTGCGCTGGTTAGTATCATTTTGTTTATTTCTAAGATATGTGTATTTTCTTTGAATACATCTTTATGTAACATTTATAGCAAAAAATATAATTTAACAGCAGACAAAAATAACGTGCATATCATTTCTGAAAAATTTCATTTTTGTTTTCCAAGATACTGCAAGAATAGAGTCAGTACTAAATGATACCCTCTCATAAAAAATAAAGACAAGAACTCATCATTAAATCTTTTTCTGCATTCAGAATCACCCTACCAAATACCAAAGAATCACTGCACTTCCCCTTAAAGTCCTCTCTCACTGTTTGCAATTTAAATAAAATCCCTTCAGTACTTTTGGAGTTATGCCACGGACAGGGAAATTCATTAAAGGGAGATTATTCACAAAAAAGCAATATATCTTTATGGTTCGTGTGCGTTATGGACTTCCCTTTGTATCTACAGTCAATCGTTTACAATCAAGCTGTTTAGAAAGGAATTTATTGACCAAAATCGATGTTATCTCTGTATTTAAACTGAGTACTCGTACATTTAATCTCAAAGCAATTCTGTTAGTCGCGTCTTGGGTAAAACACGAACAAAGAATACCGAAAATTATCTTAATTTTTGCTTATGAGTTTTGTGCTAGGGTTTTACATGTACTGAAAAGCACGCTAAAATGGAACTGAAAATATGGTCACACTTCATAATAATATAAGGGACGCTTGTGCTACCCGTGTATCATACTTAATATACATTTATTACTGAAAATGTTTTAAAGACACAGTTATTAACACCTGATATTTCTACGATCTGTATTGCTTACAATAAATTTTGACAGAATGAATGTAAATGGTCTATCTGGAATACGATGTTAAAAAAGCTACATAGCAGCATGGTTTTGCTTGCTTTCATAAGTCTATCTTGTTTCGTTATTAATTTATGAAACATAGCACAAGCGGTCAGTTAATAGCATTTTATGGGGCATGTATGTCAGTAAAGAAAGTGACTGGACTAAAAAGGCATACAAACAATGTCAATATAACCTGTGAAGTATCGAGCTGTCAAACATTAAACAGCTTTGTTTTATTTTACATTCGTCTGCACTGATGAGTACTGTATCATAAATATAGATTGTACGTTTGATTCTGGACTATGTTATTGGAAACAAGATGATGCCGATGATTTTGATTGGACAAGGAATAATGGCACGACGCCTACTAATTCAATAGGCCCACCAGCCGATCACACATCTGGACGTACGTAACTATTCTAAATGCTTAAAAATGTGCTGGCAAGCTTACTCCATCATAAAAACAAAAAGATATAACGTAAATGTATATAACGATGCATGATTTTCTTATAATTATATTATCCGTTCAAAGTATATATCGGTGCACTCATTTTTATGACGGCTGATCATTGCCATCCCATTCTTGTGTGGTTGCGCCAACGCGTCACAACGACAAATTCTTGCTTTGGCGTGTTGGCGACCCCGCAAAAACAAATATGTCATTTGTATTATTCGCGCGGTTTATTCGTCGATCTGGCGTGTTGGCGCCCTGAAAAAGCGCCAACACACCAGAACGGGATGGCAGAAATCAGCCGCCATATATAAGAGTGAACCGGTGCAAAAGCTTGAATGTATATTAACTCTTGATGTGTGACATACACCACAAGATAGCAAAATAGTGAGTATCAAATCATACCCAAATGCCTTCCATGACAATTAATTTACAATGTTCAGCTTTTAGCTAGAAATTATTATGGACAGTACAGCTTCAGGTGCTTGTTATAACAGTGCATGAAATATTTTGAATGGTCAAAAGTAGTTGACAATGTCATATATCATAGTTTAATAAATAAATTCGTTCGGTGTGCATATATACTCACTTTTGGTATAAGTCATATGTTTTTAGTAAATCGATGTATATATTTTGTATTTTTATGTTTATTTGACGCAGGTTAAGAAATATGGTCATCATGTCTCAGATGATATAAAGTTATGCAGAATGTAAAGTACAAAATTGTTTTTAATAGACGGGTATTACATCTTCATTGACACATCTACAGCTGGTAGAAATGAGATGGCTCGTATCATCAGTCCCTTGCAGAGTTCTGGAAAATATTGTTTCTCCTTTTGGTATTACATGTACGGAGAGCATGTGGATACAGTTCGAGTATTTATAGTCGACGAGCAAAAGAAGATGACTGAGCTTGTTAAAATATCTGGAAGTCATGGAGCAGAATGGATACAGAAAAACGTTCTGATTAATTCTGCTACGTATTTTCGGGTAATGTTATAACAGTTACTACATTTGTTCAAGTCTAAGATGTTTTTATCGTCAATTTTGTTGAATCCGTCCGGTTATGTTTTATTGATCTGGTAACTTAGAAAACACTTTGACAGTTTCTATAAACTTTACTGATTGAAGTAGTGTTGCGTTACAGGAACTCTACCACCCCGTTCTCCTTAATGAAAGAAACATCTTAAATGACTTTTCATCTGAAGCCGTTAATATAGTTCATGTGAACGTTTCTTTGATAACCTTTTACAGTCGGTTAATCGAAATTGATTCGATCAGCAGTAAATCATTGAAAATATATTAAAACGGAAAAACACACTTTTTGGTTTGCTTGTCCAGTCTTCTCTTTGGTCCTGTCCAGCTTATCTAGCGAACGTATTACCATGTCGCTTTCACTCTGTAAATGTTAGTTTGTAAATGACTTAGACACACATTTGATAGGCAAAATATATGTCAAATAGCCCGTGGTTTGCACTATGAAGCCGAGCTAATTTTGTTGTATTTTTCCAACTATTTGCAGGACAAAGCAACTAAGACAACTTAATAAGACGTAGTACATGTACATAAACAACAGTTGTACGCTAATTGATTCGTTTCTTTCAGTATTTAGGGTTGAATGTTTACATACAACAGACCATGATAGCAAATTAGATCATTATGTAGAATATATGAGTATTTTTAATTTATCTTATCGATAAATCAAGATAACAGTTGAGGGGAAAGTGAGCAATACAGCGTTTTATCTTTCTGGCGATATAGCAGTAGATGACGTAGAGATGTTTTCTTGCCCAGGTAAGGAGCTAAGGCTGACTGTGAACAATTCTTCTACAAGTACATGTAGTTATTAATGTTTACGTGTCAACTTTGTCCAATGGGAGGTAACAGATTTTAATGAAAACAAAGTGTAGCTGTGAATGTCGCCATGGCTCATTATCAAATGTGAAGGTGTATACTTAAGAATGTATCATATTTAACAAACTTGTATAACATGATCACCTCTAAACTCTCAGCAAGTTTACATAAATGCTTTCACAAAATGTGGCAGCGTTTGTTATAAAGATATTTCAGCATTTCGATGAAGTGTTCACTGGGTGGTTATGCTTGAATATGGTTTTTGTGCAAAGCACTACTATTTATTGCCTAATTACCTACATTCGAAGTTTGGTATAAAATCATTGCATATTCAAGCAAGGTGGTCTGACAGAAAAGTAACAGAAATAGAGGGAGATAATTCACAAATAAAGCAATAGAGGGTTATGGTTCTTAGGCACTGCACTTCCTTTTAATGTTTTCTCTCACTTAAGAAGGGTCTATTTGAACGAATTTCTTTCAGCACCTTAAGAGTTATGCTCTTTACAAGACAATGTAAGAAAGGGGCATACTTACAAAAATAGGCAAGTTAGAGTCATATTTCTTGTACACTGCACTTCCTCTTATTGTGTTCTATCAATGTACGGAATTTCAAGTAATTTACTTAAAGATTTTTGCAGTTATGCTCCGGACAAGAAAATGCAATAAAGGTAGATAATTGAAAAATAAGGCAATATAAGAAAAATGAACAAAGGGGGATCATTTAAAAATGAGGCAATGTAGAGTTTGAGTTCTTGGACAATGCATTTCTCTTTAATGTCCTCTCTCACTGTATGCAATCTGAACAAATTTCATCAGTACTTAAGAGTTACGCTCTTGACAAAACATTTAACAAAGGTGGATAATTCAAGAACTATGCAGGGCATGGTTATAGTTCTTGTACACGGCACTTTCTCTAGTTGTGCTTTATCATTGTATGAAGTTTCAAATAACTCCCCTTAATACTTTTGGAGTTATGTTCCGGACAAGAAAATTCAGTAAAAGGGAGATACTTTAAAAAATGCTATGTTAGTTATGGTTCTTGGGCACTGCACTTTCCCTTAATGTCCTCTCTCATTGTATGCAATTCGCATAAATTTCCTGTTGTGATATAATTTAAATAAGCTTTACTTTATATGTTTGTATACCCTATAGTAATCTATATTAAAGCAATTAATACGTTATTGTAAGAGACACGATTTTGAAGATACAAAAAATATCCCTTAAATAAAAACTGAAATGAATTAGAACTAAAATTTAATCATTTAAACAATCTACTACCGTAAAATGTATTATTAGACTGCAAAATACCTGCACCAGAACACGGAAAAGCGAATTCAACAAACTTCCAGTACGATTCTAAGATAGAAATATCATGCAATCCCGGCTATCGTCTACATGGAAAACAAACGGTTGTTTGCCAGAAAGCAGGTATTTGGAGTTCAAGTCCTACCTGTGAACCAGTCGGTAAGACTTATTTTTAAATTGTATGCTGATAACAATTTTAATACAGTATTTAAGAGTATATGTCCATATTGAAGGCCATCATTTGCTCTAAAAGGTTTCGAATTATTGACGATTGACAACAGTGGTAATGTATTTTCTTGAACTGACAACTTGAATATTGTCAACATGTACAGTATATTCAGAATGTGAAGCTCCTACTCCAAAGCACAGTAAAGCATATTCCGCTCAATTTTATTAAAGTACAGTTATAGAAATCACGTGCAATGTCGGCTACAACATCAGTGGTAGGTCTGTTATTTCTTGCTAAGCTGACGGTAGATGGACAGATTTCCCAACATGTAACATATATGTTAAAGTTATATTTCTGTTCAGAATTGAAAATATATGGTTATCCTCAAATTAAGCCAGTTTTCACACGAATGCATATGTTTTTTGCTAGAAAGAAAAAAAATGCTGATTTATTTCACCTTTATCATGATCGGATTCGCGGATGTCAACTTATATAAAAATGCAAACTTTCGTTTTATACAACATTGCCGCCATTATTCGTATGCGTCCGTATCTAGTCGGGACGTGTTTATTTGCATACGTGAACGTTATATTTAGCACAAAAACAAATTAAAAATGTCTAGAACGTCCGCAAGTGAATTTTACTGTTAACTAAATCATTCGAGTTACTTAGGTACCTGCTTTAAATAAAGCGTTATTAAATAAAATAAGCTGAAAACTAAAGAAAACGATTCCTGATTTACATGATAAATACACTAAGCCCACGCCTTTATTTCTGAACAGGGCCTAGCCTTCTGCACGTGACGTCCGCAAATCGGAAACGTAGTTTCATATCGCTTATGGGAACGCGATAAACAGACCAACTATAATGTCAATCTAAAGAACTACAAATTTATAACTTTGTTTCTCTACAGTAGTTTTTCAAAGATGGGAATATTCCATGGCGATCGTAAAGTTTTGTAAGCCTATCTAAGTACATATATATGTAATATTTTAGTAAGAATCTTGTAGCTACATGTAATTTTCCTTAGCTTTATAACTTTAAATTCATAGAAGAAAGACTGGATTGGCATTTACGTAAAAGACCTGTTAAGAAGTTTAATTATACTGCATTTAGCTACCACAGTATTTTAAGCTTGTAAAAATGTTTAAGGTAGAGTACTCTTTTCGCAGACTGTGGAATTCGGAAAATTGCTAACGGATATTTCAGTGCTGTATCAGGAACAACGTACGGACAAACTGCCACACAGAGCTGTAAAGTAGGTTATATCTTAACGGGAGAGGCTATGGTCACTTGTGTTGAAAACGGCTGGGACAGCAGCGTAGCAATTTGCAATTACGTTGGTATACACAGTTTTTGTTTGCTTTGTTTTACTTTCCTTTTTTTCGCATAATGGTTTTTATGTCTGCAAAACCAGGAATGAACTAATGTACGGTGGTAAATAAATAAACAAAAAAGAAACGAATGAATAAACAAAGAAATAAAATATTGAGTACATTACCAGCGTGATTTATAAGCAAAGTAGCCATGAGAAATATATGTACAATACCACTACAGATTGAATTATATTCTTGATTCGTTTCAGTTTAGTATACCCCCATCTTCGATGGGGGAGTATATTGATTTGGACATGTCGGTTTGTCGGTCGGTAGACTAAACTGTAATAACTACAGAATGATATGGCTTAGATTCCTCACACTTTGTAGGTTGATCGGACATGTAAATGTCCCATATTGATTTTAAGGTTAAAAGGTCACAATGAACTTCAACAGAAAAAAACTTATCAATAACTAGAGAATGCATTAGCCTAGTGTCCTCGAACTTTGTAGGTAGGTTGGTCACGACCAGAAGGTCGCTCCCATCGGTTTTGAAGTCAATAGATTTAAAGGTCAAGATCAATGAGACATCTACAAGATAAAGTTTTGGCATAGCGTCCTCAAACTTGATAGGTAGGTTGGTCATGACAAGTAGATGAGCCCTGTCAATTTTGAGGTCAGCAGGTCAAAGGACAAGGTGACGGTGACCTTTAGCACAAGTAAACTTGTCTGATCAATAACTATAGAACGCCTTGGCCTAGTGACATCAAAATTGACAGGCTGGTTGGTCGTAAGCAGTAGATGACCACTTTTGGTTTGAAATCAACAGGTCAGGGTCACGGGAATCTTTATTGCAAAACAATTAATTGGCTAATTTGCTGTCAATCAGCGGGCATACATGTTTTACAAACATCTTTTGTTATTTTTTCACTACATCCGATGTTTCTTGTAACATATATAAATACAAAATAGTAGCCATGTTTATTCTAAAAGGTCATCAAATAAATGAATTTGTTCTTAAAATGATCGATCAAATACACACACGTTGAAATAAAGTTATTAAACATAAAGGTTCTTTTCCTACGTTCATATTTCCATATCTTTCCATATACATGTATTTGTGTAAATTAAGTATTATATCTAGGTCATTTAAGGTACATTTCTTGTATGAATCACGACCACTTTTGTTCTGTTGTCCTTAATTGTAAGATCAGTTTTCAAAAGACACAATTTATTCAAAGATAAACATGATTGTGTACGGATGAAATTTGATATAACAACTCAGTACAATTACAAATCAGCAATATATCTGACATTCAATATGCAGCTGTATAGTGTATAGGCACAAACACATTTTTAACAAAGCTTAATGAGGCATGTATAAACTAAAAATTGAAAATATAAAGTCCAAACATGTACTGTATAATAAGTAAGAATGAGGTTGAATTAAACGAAAAAGCTAATTTATTACGGAAGAGCACCTTTCTGGAATTCCAATGCTAACGAAGTAGAGAAAACATGTTTCACAGCAGTACAACGATTGTTATATATTAAGACTACTGTAAGAGTCATCTAATCAACATCATACAACACGTTGCAGTTGGCTTTGTCCGTACGCTATTTTAGCAATCAATACAGTTACAATCTTACGTCGCACAAAGGCGATTCTGAAACTATTATTAGAGCATGTATATCGGTTAACTCCTCCCCTCCGTTCTTTCAATGACAAGGGCAAATAGGGACACATGCGTTCAGTCTTTATTGGATTCTGACGTCACGTTCCGCCTGAACCGCATTCAAGGTCTGCACTCATTTGATCCGAAAAAACGTGGAAAGAAAAAATCAAAGTCATGACAGAATCAGTATCGGATATAGTAGATATTAATGTGCACTTTCAATTACAATGGAGTAGCCAGGTGTACATTATTTGATGGACATTTCTCCAAACTTTACGAAATGGACTATGAAAGTGTTATTGCGTACCGTGGAGGTAGCCCAAATAATTGTGCGCAAGAGCTTTGTGCTATATACGATGGCCACCCTTCTCAAAGGCATACTAGATGCAATGTCAGTTTATAAAATGGGTCTGTCCTGCAGTCAAAATATTGAACCTATTCCACGAGGAAATACATTTACATACAAAAAATAGTAAAACACATAAACAGTGCGCATAAACAGCTGAACGCATTTGCACCTATCTGTCCTTGAATGGGGAGGAGTTAACCTATAAACATGCTTAATAATAGTTTCAAAATCGCGCTTTGTGTGACGTTAGTTTATAATTGTATTGATTGCGAAGATAGCGTACAGGCAAGCGTTGTAATTATGTTTATCACGGAAGTAGTAAAATAACTGTACAAAACAATCGATGTGCTGTTGATATTATATTTCAAATGTATCTTTCTAACTTTTTCATGGAGTACAAACATACTTTGACTAATTATTAAAATCTAAGATGCAATTATAAAGCCGTTCACAATATTCGTTAAAATGTCTTTCAAATAAGAAAATGAAAGTTGTTTTGTTAATTAGCACCTGAAATTGATCTTGGTTATTTACCATAAACTTTATATTGTTAAAATCTCCATCTACGACACAGAAAAGCCAATTCTTCAAACTTCCAATACGGTTCAGTGTTACAGATACATGTAACATGCAATGTAGAATATAAAGTCAGTGGCAATCCGACTATCACTTGCCAACGCGACGGGGCATGGACAGATACCAAAATGTAACGCAGTAGATGAATACAAATTTAACTACAAAGTTTTTAAAGGTCGGCCTGATTTACGAAATCAAATGTACATGTACTATAATAGTCGAGTCGATAATACAATGCACAAAGTTTATCATAATTATGTTCCGGTTGCAGACTGTGGTACTCGGAAAATTGCCAATGGAGAGTTTATTGCTGTATCAGGAACAACATTTGGACAAAATGCCACTCAGAGTTGTAAATCTGGTTACACTTTCAAAGGAGATACCGTTGTCACATGCACTGAGTCTGGCTGGAATGCTACTGCAGCAACTTGTGAAATAGCTGGTATGCACAATTAACATTTCGTATTTCATGACTTATTATGTCGCAGCCTTAGTTGTAAATAAACGTAGGCAGAATATTAACACATTTTTCAGTTTTATCATAGCTTACAGGAAAACCTTTAAACCAGATGAAAATTGTTCAAATGTTTGCTACTTGGAAATGGTTTTTTAAATAACAGTTGGTTGATTGAACAACACTCCAAGTCCATGCTGAGTAAAGTACTTATCCTCAGATTTAGGAAAAATGTTCTAATCTAGATATTGTCGTTTTAATAGCCATGCTTTATTTACTTTTTGCTTCATGTTATTCAGTTTTTCACTATTCCAGAAACAGAACTTTTGTTTCTTTTCCATTACAATCTTTTACAGTTTTTACATTTGAAAACTTGTGAATGTATCTTATATTTCAATGTGATGTTTATTCTGATCACCAGTAGAACTTACTGAGACCTTTTTCCACTAGAAGTGTTTACAATTTAGTACGGAGAAATAAAACTTTTACTGTTACTACCTACATACATGTACGTTTCTAAGTTGAAAATTACGTACAGAAACGATGATGGGATTTTAAACATTTTATACTACATGTAATTCATTAATTCTCGATTGCATAACAAGTTTTTACAACTTAATTAATCGTTCTCGAGACTCACTCCAGATGCAATCAACCTCGAAGAGGGAAAGGCAATGAGGAATTGTTTGTACCCCGTCTGTAGACACTGTAACCACCATGGCTCCGGTGGGGATCACAGCCGGGACCGTCCGATCTTGTGACGAACGCG
>JAUMHA010401471.1:0-11223 GCA_032359765.1 Saxidomus gigantea | reverse complement strand
ACCATACATTAAATCCAACATTACTAATTATCGCAACCCCCACTCCATTTGGCGGCGTTCAAACATTTGACTTGTTCATTTTCCAATATGAAAGTGTGTATAGCAACGAAAACAATCAAAAGGTTTATACCTTGATCCAGCGGAAAATGGAATAAATCCGTATATGTCTGTGTCTTGGCGATGTTCAGAGTCGAATCGGTCCGGATTGAATACCTGCAAGATGAAATATCATGCCAAAATGCAATATGTCTCGTGTATATATGTGCATTTACACTACAATTGGATACTTGAAACATGGGAATACACGTATTCATGACATGATATCGTTTCGATTTTGGCATCCAAATTATATTTGCGGACAATGTTAAGCCTAATGTTTTTAATCTTTTGTTCGAAAATGTTGACATACATGTATCTTGTCTTACGGCTTTAGATATATATACATTAAAATAGTTTAAGACTTGAACGACACAAGTAGCGGCCTAAATGACGCCATGGATACTGTCATTGTTGGTAAAAATCTGGCACAAATACCATGTTTCGGTTGCGTACAGTTATGCAAAAAAGTACTCGCTATGCAAAGGCCAATGTAATGGTCTTAATAGTTATTTCAAAATACAATTCAGTTTCAGAACATTACAATTATGAAAGTACTAACGGATATCACTTCTCTTATGTAAGATTATTTGCATATATATATATTAGACAGGTTGAGTATAGAGGCTTGTTGTAGCAGACAAATCTAAAACTTGTACTCGTACAGGAAGATTTATTAATTGAGAGCCAATTAAACAGCTAAAACTATGATCTCTGATCTTTGGCATTCGGTATGAACTTTATAAACTCCTTATTAAGTAATTGATCTTTACTAATCATACCATCGAACGGCATTATAGACGCAATATTGTCTATATCGTTGTCTTGTTCGTATTAGCTCACTTAGAAATTAAAAACTAATCATTCTGCTATTGATATCTCGTAACTCTAAAACGCTACCATATTCATTTAAGAAAGGACACAGTATATCTTGTTTTGGCCATCATTGATAAACGAAATGTTTCGAGTGCTAACCTCAGGAGACTTCCATACTTGCGGGTTATGGTGTATATCATAAATATTTATATCGATTCTTGGTCCTGGTGGGATTTCCATTCCGTCTATTGTAACTGTTTCGTAGTGTTTTCTGGCGACTATCGGGACAGGGCTGTAAAACCTCATTACTTCCTTTATGAAGAGTGGCAAGTACGTAAACTGTGCAAGTTCGTTCCTGTAATATACATATTCGTATACATGTATAACCAAAGCATTAATACGATAGCAATTTCATGATAATAAAGTATATGCGGTATAAAATAGTTCAATTTCAATTCCTTACTAGTATATTTTTACCACTATAGAAGGTCAATTTTAGTATCTGAATGCCAGTATCTTTATTTCAGCCACGGCAAACAGTTATTTCGAGGTGAAGGGAAAGTTTAGCCTACGACATACTGGAACATGTAATACGAAAACCTAACGTGGTATAATTTACTCATAATTTTCGCTAAAGCACCTATAGCTTTAATGTGATATATTATTTTCGTGTTGCTATTATATCTCATAATCATACTTGGCAAACGAGAACACTTACTGTTTTACTTCTGGATTATCTTGAAGGACATTCTGTACATCCTCATAAACTTTTTCTTGGAGTTCCATGGTTTGTCCAAGTGCATATATTGCATAGCTGATTGCGGATGCCGTTGTATCATGACCTTAGTCAAACATATAATCAATAAATCTAGTAATATTTCACGTGACCTATAAAGCATTTCTTTTCAAACAGTCCATAAATTATGCACTTTAATTAATTTTAACCTGCATCACTTAACATCGATGATATAACCTGGTTGAACTACATGTATGTTCTAACATAATTAAGTACTGTCTCAAAACATAAGTCAACGCTGGTAGTTACTATGTCGTCTCATATAAGCATAGCGGGATTTGAAAGTGATATACAATTCGGTTTTAAATTATCAGTTTAGATGACCGGAACTATCTTCAGCTGTTGGAAATTACTCCCGCGTATTTTAACATAAATAAAAGCGTTCACACGCGAGGTTGTATTTTATACTTACTGCTCGAAGCATAGTTTTGAGATACCTTATATAAACGTGTAAGCAATGCTTAAAATTACGCGGACGTTGTCCATGTTATATGTTGCGTATATGACGTCATCAACATTTTAAATCCGCCGTAAGCGCTCTGTCCATTGAAGTCTGACGGTTCACGGATAAATGCTTACTTTTTCAAAGTACAAATGTAAACGTGATAGAATTGAAATGTATTTTACATTTGCGTGATATATGGGTTAGTATATCAAGATTTGTCGTTCAGATGCTTCGTAATTAAGGCATTCGGTCTTCACGATTACATTACTATACATCTAATCTCCATACCGTAGTATACCGGTATATCATTAAAAGTAAAATTAACTTCCAAAGTTAAAGCGGATGCAACAATGACTTAATGCATTTCAAGTTTCCAGTTGGTTTTTCAAGACAACCTGACTATGATATGGAATAGAATACCTTCAAACGTAAATGTATCAACTTCGTCTTGTATCTCCTGTTGGGATAGAGTGTTTCCCTGATCATCTTTTGCTGTTAGTAATATATCCAAAAAGTCGAGGCGTCTTTTTTGTTTGGTGAGATCTGGCTCCTTCTCCTTAAAGTTGAAATTAAACATTATAATTAGTGGGTTTTTGTTTACCCGCCATACGTTTTTGCAGAATGTACTTAAGAAAGTTAAACGTTTACATTGCTTTGTGGTTGATACAATATAATATTCAACGTGATTGTTACAAACTAACAAGCATTTTAATTTATAAGAGCAGAAATTTTAACTAGACATATCATTTAAGTGCATATTGAAACGGCTTTCAAAGACAAAATCGTCATTCAATAACTGCAAAAAAGTCCTATGAATTTGTTCAAAGATTATATACTCGTTCTGCTTTGTGTATGTAATTAAATAAATGGGAATGTTGAAGTAACTGTAGCAAATTCGAATTTCTTACCAAAAGTCGCTTCCTAGCACGAATGAGTTCGCCCGTAAATGCATGGACATCGTTTACCAAACGGCTATGCTCTCGCCCAAGCGGAGACAAATTGTAGAGAAAATCAAACAACATGACAGGCATTCTGTTAAAATGGATATTTTGCAGAAAATGTAAAAAGTATGTTTATAGTCATATATGTTCACATTTTCCACAACATAATATTTATCTTTACTTCCTTTATAGTATGGCCATATACTTCGGAATCCATGAATTGATTTTTTGGTAAACGATGGAAACGATATTTACCCTCATAAATGTAACAAAATAAAAGCTAAATTTCATTATAAAAGGCACTATCGTACATTTCATTCTTTGTTATGCTTTGAATTCTATAATAATAGAACATTATTATTTGCTGTCTAAGCATTTTAGCATTTAAAGTTTGCAAGGTAACTTACAACATACGCTCCCAAAACAGATGTGCTAAACGTTGAACAGCTTTGACGTATTTATGTCTGCAATGAAACAACGAGTGATCAATGACGTATGTATTTATTTAAATAAGTTGACTTTGTATGGTGCAGATACTACTCTTTACAGGCTGTAAAGTAATCCGTATTGACGATGACATCGAGTGAGTTCACTTCAATTTCTACTTCAAGTTGAGGAAATGATAGAAAACTTCTTTTGCAAACTATATGATTGTCTCACGAAAAGTATTGTATACACGTATTTGCTTAAAAGGTAATTTACTAACCAAAATAAAACTATCAGGATTATTCGTAATACAATACAATTTTAAGTAAAATCCCTACACCGAAGTTGGAGCTTACGTTCTCAAAACTTTCCCAATTTGAGCACATCGTATGTTTATTAATTTCATCCATTGTAATGTTTTGTTTGCATATCATTGGTTGGAGTGAAAAAAATATAATTGAAAGTAGCCGTCCCTTTATAGATTTCCTTGAGTGCAAAAGGCGACCAGCAAGCCATTGGTATATTGCGTTTGGAAAAAACTGTATAAGTTGAGCACAGAGGTGTTGTCATGCATTAGGAACATATATATACGCTATACATCAAGTTCCAGAACTATCGTTTGAACTGGCAAGGTGCACTGATTATCTATTAGTATTAATTGTAAGATATAGTATACATACTCATCTGTGTCTTGCATACTACCGTCGTAAGACAGGGAACACCGTAACATGGAATCTAGTGTCGCTCTACATACAAATGGAAACACATCAAAAGATTTTCCATTTACTGACGCCTCGTCCAGCTTGTCCTAAAATGTATTTTCATTATCGCTGCTGGATGCACTTATTTCTTAAATTGCTGTTGTGAGACAATATTAAGATAGACCGGAAAGTGGGCAATACTGTTACGCACATCATGAAAGTAATCAAGTCCTTATATGCATTCAACACATTTGCTACATTTTCCTGTATGTATATAGGGATACATTTTTTACTTTCATTAAAATTCATCAACTTGGTATGTTTATTGACAATCAAGCTTGAAACAGAAACCTGAAATGAAATAAAATGCCACTGCTCTTGACTTTGAATTATCTTCTCTTGAACAAAGCATTTTGTCATTTTCTGTCTGTCAAGGGTTCTTGAATTTCTATGTAAGGAAAAAGATTTGGCCTCATATATTAATTTAAATACAAATGTATATATATAGGAAACTAAAGCAAGCCTCTTTAAAGGGACTTATGCAAGCATTATACCATGAGGGACTTAGTAATGGTTTCGAAGCCTGCATACTGTTTGTCTCTGAATTCTCTAAGTTATTTTTTAGAGATCTATAAAAGCGTGTAGAACATAAAAACCATGATGTATTGCAAATAGATATCACTTTAAAGTGTAAGATGAAACAATTATCTGTTGTCGGTTCCTACCAGAAATTCATCCGTGACGTCATTCATCACCTTCACATACCCGGACAAAATGTCAAAATGGAAAGCAGGGGTAAGCAAACGTCTGTTTCGTTCCCATTTCTTGCCTTCACTGATTAACAAGCCGTCTCCTTGAAAAATATAAATTAGACTTAACCAACGGCTTAAAGTGGTAAGTTGGGTTATGAAAAATTTCATCTCATCTAGAGCAGTAAATTGGGTAAAAACGGCTATGCTGTTGACGAAAAACACAGCCTACTAACGTTTACAATACAATCCCTAAAGCGATTACTTCTGTTTACAGTACACTACACATGCATTTTACTTCTATTTACAATACTTTAAAGTAACTTGTCCAAAACAAAATGGCCACGTGAAAAAAAATGATGCTATTACTAAAATGTAGTCTGGTGGTCTTTTGACATAATACACAAACAAATTACTGTTATTATAAGCTTTAGGAACCTGTATTGGTGTGTTTTGTTGCAAATATTGTTAAAACATGTCATTTCAGTTCTTGGTTTACTTACATGGAAAATATCATTTTTTTGTTTAAGTTTCCTGACAAAGTCAAATTATGAAACCATTCAAACTGGCACTTATTTACTAGGTCAATGTCTCCTCTAGATGATCGACCATAGAAATAGTTGTACAGTTCTTTCATTCTTACACATCAACAGTTTATAACACATCACTAAATTTTGAAGTCCACGTGCTTGAGTTATGGTTTAAGATAGAAGAGCACTATGCACCACACCCACTAAAGACAATAGTGCTCTACCTTAAACTATAACTCAAGCACGTGGACTTCAAAATTTAGTGATGTATTATAAACTGTTGTGTAAGAATGAAAGAACTGTACAACTATTTCTATGGTCGACCATCTGGAGGAGACATTGAACTAGTAAATAAGTGCTAATTTGAATCATAAAGACCACCAGACAACATTTTAGTAATAGCATCATTTTTTCACTTGTGGCCATTTTGTTTTGGACAAGCTACCCTAAGAGCCTTACTAACCTTTAGAAATACGCTGACGGACATTATCCTACTCCACCATGATTGCGGGCATGTATATTTATTCAGTGTGTATGTGTTCGATGGTGGGGTCGGGTTGCGCCTAGGGAGGCGTGTGGATGGGAAGAGTGGTAATGGAAGACTTTCGAAGAATTATTTGTAGAAAATCTTTAAGATGAATTACTTAGTCAGATGCTAATTCTTCCCTGAATTGACAGTCCTCGAGCCTGTGTCATTCTATTTACTCTAACATGAAATATATATGCTCTCAATTAAGCATTTTAGAACTTAAATACCCCCTTTTTGTATTCTAAAATGCACTTTCTTAGTAGATTCCTAGATAGTTAATACTAATTTTAAAGCTTTACCTAACCAAGGTAATAACAATCGATAGCCGTCTGCAAAGCCCCTTGCCTTTGTGAAAGTCTGTTTATTCAACTGTTGAAAAGTATCTGGGTGGCACACTCCTAAAACTGGGAATGGACCATTCCACAAGCAGTACATTCTACCACCCCCTTTCATTACATCCACTGTATAATCCATGTAGGTTTTGGAATCTTTAACCTTAAAACATAAATTTTATCATTTATATTTTAGTTTGTGTTTTTCGGTGGTTTATCCAAATAAAACGGTTTATTTAATGCTAACTAATGAATACTATTAGGTTATTTAACATTATACAGGACAATGTTAAATAACCTTTTTATTTTATATCTATTTTATTTTAGTTTGAATTAAAAATGATTCGCTGAATATTGTATTTCTGCCTTTTCCTCGTTTTTGTGTTTGCAAGAAAACGACAAATAATCCTGATTTCAAGACGCTTAAACAAACTCTATACATAGAGCGCCTACTTCACCCGAGTTTCATTCGGACCATTTTCACGCGTTTCGTGCTTTATCGTATGTTTAACAAGGGACTGTTAAACCGCCCAAATATGGAAAGAATCAAGATATTTTTGTACGCACGTGCGTCCAATATGGTAATATATTGGACGGTCACGTGTTGCAAATAAACGTTCACGATTGGATAAATAGAATAGATATAGAATAATGTGTTATATCAGTGAAATATAGAGTGATGATATAGATATCATATATGTCACAGCGTGGGTGATATAGGTCTGGTGGAACTACTGGAAACCATACGACGACGACGTCGTTAAAATGACGTCATGTTTGCTATATATGTATCCAGCGAGTTTCAACATTTTATTGAAACAAACTAAACAAAAGTAGAGTTTGAAACATAAAATAAATTGAGCAATTGTTGGTATCGATGTTATATCACGATATTCTCACTCGTGAACACAAACCTACCATCACTCCTTTATTTGCACAAAATCGGCCTGTCGTATACAGATGAGGTTTACACGACAGGCAAGCTTTACACAACACGGCAACGGCCTGCCATACTGACATTATTAGTTACCATTTTAAAACTTTAAATCGGTTATCAAAGTGATTTTTAAATGCTACCACTCATATCAATGTACCATTTTACACAAGCCTTTATAGCTAGTATTAATATTCTAATTTTGTACAAAATGAAAAAATGAGTTACAAGTCTTAATTCATTTAGGACGGCTCTATGAAAAATAATTCCCCACTGGCCTTAGCAACAGCTGATGACGGATTACTTTCATGACCTATTATGTCGGTCATGAAGTACATGTAAACAAACAGTGATTAAAATGTTATCACAATAAAAATACAAACATGAGTTTTCTTTTGTATATTTATAATCTTTTCAACATCAACTAATGTCATTTTCAGAATACATAAATAGATGTAATATAAATTAAGAAAATGCTGTCTTAAATTGTTAAAATTGATTTTTTTCACTACTTTTAATGTCAATATATACAGTGAATGTAAACTGAATTAAATAATATACATGTCACTAGAATGAACTAGAACTAGGGAGAAAATGTGTGTGCGCTGTAACACCCATGATGTTGCAAGTTTGATTAAATTTATTTAATACTTTAAAAACTGCTAACATTTAAGGAAAATGCATGCTTGATCTTCTGATAAACCACTGTTGAGTGTTGTTTACTTTAAAGGGTTTATCCCAAACATTATCTTTTTATTATATAGACCCTGGCCAAATTGTTAAATATCCAAGTATGTGATTGAAACATGGTATAACCAAAGAGTCACTCAGTGATCATTTCATTTAAATATTTCTTCTTAAAATTTAGCATGCCGGAAAACATTAATTTCCATGCATAACAAATATAAACAAGAACGTATCAACATTTAGTCTTTTTTAGTCATAAGGTCACTAATCAGCTCCTGTTTCTTAATCCTTAAAAGTTCTTTCCTATAATTTGTGAAATGAATACAGCTACAGTACAGCTTATCATAGTGATAGATGAAATTATCAACAAGTTAGCCTATTGAAATATAGTTTGCTGTCACTGATATTGGAAGTCCTTTCTTTTAATATGATATTGTTCTAGGCCTATATTGTTTATTTGAGTCATTCAATCACTGAGTCGATCATTCCATCAGGAAACATCTGGTCCATAAATTACTGGATGACAGTATTTCTTGAATAAAAGATATGTTATCCGAAAGCCATCATTGCATACAGTTTGTACTGTTTCCTTGAATCTCTGGTACGAATGACTCATATTTGAATCTATGTTCAACTTGCTTTTTTGCGACTTGATTTTGGCTCCAGTCCATCTCAAAACTAAGAGTTTTGTTTCCAAAGAGTATCAAATGATGTTTGAATCTTCTATCAGCAACTGTTCACTACAAGTCTAAATACAACCAAGTCAGTATCAAGCAACTAACTTAATGACATTTCTTTTTACCACAGTCAGCTCCAGTCCAGAGTCCAGTTCAACCCCATGGGTCCTAATATTATATATAATAAATTATATATTTGGACCCAGCCCCACCCCACCCACTCGCACTTATAGTACATATCATACATATTGTGGTGCAGTGATTAATGTCAAAATGTCCATATTTATAACCGCAATCAGTCAGTAAACTGTGTATGACAGATGTTGTATGTACTGACGTTACGTTCATGACTATGCAGAAATTAATAAAGCATATCAGTATATTTTATCTTGTTCAGTTTAGAAGACCTTAAAATAACAGTTTTAGATGTCGAGCTTTTAAAGTTTTATTTTGGCATGTTGTTTCACTTCAGTCTAACATGTTCGTGTTTGTGTAGTGTATTAGCATCCAATTAAAAGTGTAATTGGGTTATGTTGTAATTTGTATTCATACGCATCATGGCGACAGACAGTTTTAAAGCTCGAATTGAATCTTATTTAAAAAAATCCGAATAGAAATATTTTGGTAAATGGTAGGATAAAAAGAATGTGAAGCCTCGCCGTATAAACCTACCTCCAACTCGCCTAATAAATTCAACCACTTAATATTCTCTATTTTCACTCACGGATGAGCCGCTTGTGCATATCTCACTTTTGGTTCCTACTCAGTGAAATTATAACGTAATGTTACATCGAAACCAACAATTATACTCTATGTAGATGTCATTAAATATAGTTTATGGATTGAAACGGAAGAACACTGACGGTTTTAAATACTCTTAATCCTTTGATTGAACGCGGTAGAGACACATCTGATGTGTTCCTCGGGTTGATGATAGCCCGAAACACCATCTCAGCTGATATGGTATCCGAAACAGCATCTCAGCTGATATGGTATTTGCTCTATCAAACAGAAGAATTATTTTGAACATGATAAAAATGAAAGATAAGCAAACTTTGAGTCATAAAAAAACATGAACATGAGTGCGGAAAAAAAACAGGACTGTCAAATATATCTTTTTACTAAATATAGGCTGATGATGTGAATATTCAATTCTGTGTTGGGTTATTTTACTTTTACAAACAGCCTTTAAATATTGAAAAAACCCATTAATTTTTGTTTAAAAATAGTTAATGATAATAATAATAATAATAATAATAATACTGATAATATTAATAATAGTAATAATAATGATAATAACAAATTCTTTATAATTATTTAGACGTTTACATGTACAGAAATATGACACGAATATTTATATAACTAAGTTAAAACACGGCCTTCTATAAAACTAACATAAAATAAAAGTACAGAAAGACAACTTAATTTCAACTAGTAAATCGATTCACAACTTCTGTTATACACCATTCAGTATGAGAATCAGTATTAGTACATTGTAGCTCTAAAACCTATAAAGAGGGTCAAAGAGGCGAGGTCAAATTTGATCTAGATATAAGATTAGAACAATTTAGGTAGAGGACCACGAGACAATGACACTATATGAGTTTGCCAACCGGTTTCACTTTGACATCACCAGGGTAAACTTAGCATACAGTGTAAATACAATGTCTAGTCCAAAGAAAACCACCACAGTATACAAGTATATAAAACAAGAGAACCCTGGGGCAGAACCAATTTTCAGCACATGAAAGGGATTACTTTGAACAATCTTGGTTGAGGACCACTACTTGAAGCTACATACCAATGCCTTTTGGTATGAAATAAGATTTTCAAATTCTTAATTACAAAGGTCTATCAAAAACAAGTGATCCCTGTCGTGCAGCATATTTTGACCAAATTAGACATATTTCGCTTGCGCATGTCCGGCGTTTTTCTTCGGTAAACCATTTTGGTTTGTGTCTCCTTTTATCCTTTTTCTTCAATATGTTCATGTTTAGACAAAGTATGTCAATAGCATTATTTACATATTCATTCGTTAAAGTTCGTGAAAGATCTATTATTAATTGTTAATTATAATAAACAAGACAAAAAAATAAAACAAATTAAGCAGGTCTCAATATAAGCATTTTAACAAAATTTAATTTGATACTTCCATGTTGATCTTATCTCAAGAAAACAAATACTAGAACGTGGGCTTAAGATAAATATTGGCAGTCTTAAATTATCCATGAGGTGAAATATGTAAGGCAATGTTCAATGTCAACGTTGTTGACTGTTTTCAAATCACAAACAAAACATTGCTGTTATTTTCAAATGCTTCGCTTCTACTGTTTTTTTTTCATGGTGAACCTCAAAGTCACCTTCACAGATAAGCATGTATTTGTCAATTTCGTGGAATCCACAATGACAGTGGTTAGGCCTAGATGCCATCATATTTGTCTTTACATCTCCGTATGTAGTGATATTTACAGCACATGATCCAAGTGTTTGTTATACTGAAGTAAAGTAATATCTTGGCATATTTTTCCTTGCTCTTGACCTATTTCCCTTTACAAGTTCAGGCA
>JAUMHA010401438.1:0-11224 GCA_032359765.1 Saxidomus gigantea | reverse complement strand
ATGGCAACCAGAGTTCTGCATGGAATGGAATTATTTGAACAACTATGATAGGGAGTCATGCAAGGAATAAAGGAACAATCCTGCCAAGTTTCATTAACATTTGCCTAGTGGTTTCGGAGGAGATGTCGATTGAAGAAAAATGTAAACGAACAACGTACGACGGACGCCAGACGGTGAAAGACCCTAAAAGCTCACTTTGGCACTTTGTGTCAGGTGAGCTAAAATCAAACAAAGAACTTTTCTTTATATAAAAGGTTCTATTGCGATACGCAACTTATCAATAAGTTAAAGCAGTTATTTACTCAAAATTAGAAAATATTCAGTATGCCCAAACAGGGAAGTAGATAAAAATTGACAGAAAACTGTTGCAAAAAGCTTAAATATAGTGACTGACCACATTTCATCTAACTGTTTTGTCCTATTATTATATTACCCTTCAAACTTGCCACATACATTTTTGTAACGGTTTTGTTGACTAAGATAGTCCAAAAAGATTGTTACAAATTTCCTCTACATTTAATGTGAATGAAACTGTTATAAAGATCGTTATTTTTTGGTTATAACTATAGCAATGCTTACTATTCCAGAAGTATTTATCACTGATACATGTTTTATTTAAAATGATAATGGTCAATTTAAACGGTAATATCACTTTATTTAATATTCTATTGGATAGTAACAAAAAAAATCAAACGTTACAATAGCACGTTTCCACTGAACTAGTTACCTTATGAACAGAACAGAACAGAACAGAACAGAACAGAACAGAACAGAACATTTATTAACTCTAACCACTTAACAGATGACACAAGAGTGTACAAACATTAATCACATGCATTTATCTCATGACCTTATGTACATGTATGTGATATTTACCTCAGCCTTCGATCTTGGTAAATATCTCATACACCATGTTTATAGAATGTGATATTGTCAATAATTGCTTATCTTTAAAAAAGAGATATCACATACTCGCTAAACGTTGATTTAAGACAGCATTAAAAGGAACAAGGACAAAATGTGGCAATACAGAAATAATAAAAGAAAACAATATATCGCACTTGCTTGTAAAAATCGATAATTAGCAAATCAGACCTTAGGTGAGTTGATTGACAACCTTTTTGGGAAGTTATAAAGTAAAAGATGTTACACAAGAGCTGTCTCGTGACATCACACTTGGCTATTCGAAAGCTCTTTTGTCTAAGAAAAGGTATATTGTGTAATTGTGTAAGAATAAAGGTCAAACTGTTATAAAAAGAATTCGGGGTGGGGAGGGGACGAAGAGGGGACAGGGGTAGAGGTAGAGGGGGTACATCACGACCATGTTGGCATAAGCAATACAATTGTAAAGTTTGAAGAACTATTAAGAAATAGCAAAATTCTTGCCAACTTTAAGTTATATTGACAAAATCTAAGTGCAAAAATGGGCATAACTTTGTCAATTGTTGCATCACAGCCCTGTTGTCATGAGCAAAAAACATTCAAAGTTTGATAAAGAAATAATAATACGAAACTTTTACGTATCATGGCAAAATCTAAGTACAAAACAATTTGGGCTGCATCACTACCCTGTTGTCATACGCAAAATAAAACAAGAATCAAATAAAGACTAGTTAAAACGTAATTATACATGACACAGCTTATAAATATTACTATTAGGTTACAATATCACAGCTAGTATGACTAACATTAAGCATATCATAGAAAACATATGGTAACTCAGAACAAAACTAATTCAGGAATAGACAGATGGAGATGTAACATGTATATAGCAGTGTGCCCATGGAAGCTCAATGAGGTCCTTAGGTATATATACTTACTATAAATATGCATATTAGAAATTACAATAAAATATGAAAACATGAACAGATACATACTTTGGAATTTGGAAGTTACCACTGAAGCGTTTCTACAATATATTCGACATTTTATAAATAAATAGTTCAACAAAGATTCTAATCTTAAAAAAAACAATTTAGAAAAATAATTGTGGAACATAATTTTGAAAAATAAGAAAGTAAGTGCACTCTATTTTCCCTTAGCTAAGCCTAGTAAATTGTATTTGACGGCTTTTTTAAATTAACTTTTCAATTTCTTAAATCCGTTAGGCAGCGAATTCCAGTCATTAATTGCACTGTGGTAAAATGTGACATTTTCTTTACCAAAGCATTTGGGCACTCTAAAATGGTAGAGTATGTAATTTTCTTTCATTTATGAAGCACACTAACTTGTTAATAACAATTTTAAAGACATAGTTCAGTCGTAATTGTTTGTTTCTGTTTTCAACATTTAACATAGACATATCAGTAAAAATAGCTCTAGGACCAATGCCATTTATGAATCTAACAATCTTATTTTGGCAAAGTTGTTATTTAGATTTGGGTACGAAGAAGAACATGCATGGTCTAAGTGACACTGAATAATGAAGAACATAGATAATTTCTAGTTTTACATCCAAACACTTAGCTGTACAAGAACTTGAGACGCAGATTTACCTTACTATCAATATCAAAAACAATGATTTCATCTGATGATGAGTTGCCAAAAGTAACTCCAAGATGTTTTACAGACTAGGTGGACTCAATGTCCATTACAAAACAATCTTAAAATCTTCAATTTGGACATAGATGATACTTTTGCCAAGGTGTAAATACAACTTTTATCCACTAACCAATTTGAGCAAGATGCTAGAGTATGCCCTAATTTCGTTTTGATCTTTATGTGCAAATAAAATAGCACTGTCATCAGCATACAGGAGTTTACACTCAGAGTCAATACTGATGATCATCTCATTAACATAACACAAGCATAAAAGTGGACCTAGTATGCTGCCCTGAGGTACATCGCATGTAACAGACTTGTATTCAGAATATATATTGTTTACACATACAGTTTGTTTTCTACCTGAGAAATGAAACGTGAACCAATCAGTATTGCTAAACCTCTAAGTTTTTAATTCACCACAGAGGATTTCATGAGCAACAATATCAAAAGCATAATCATGCGTGTAAAAAGACCTTTGACATTATTACTTCTAATATGATCCATTATGTGAACAAGACAAGTATCAGTAGAGACTGAATTTCTTAAACCAGACTGTAGCACATACAATAAATTATTGTCAACTAAATACTTTTCAAGCTGTGTATACATTGCTTTTTCTAAATTTTGGACACAATACTTAAAATACTGACTGGTCTATAGTTACCAATATCAAGATTTCTATATTTCTTATACAAAGGTTTCACTCCAGCTATCTTCATATCATCAGGTACATAATTTTCTGAAACTGACATACATATATTTACTATATAAGTAACACATTGTTTTTTTAAAGAAATATAGCAGCATCTTTCAAATCTATCGTAGGAATTTCATCTGAACCAGTACTCTTCGATGATTTGAGATTTCTGATTTCTTTAAAGATAAATGACCAACTTTCAGTGCATTATTACTAATTAGAATAGCCAAAGTGATAAAGAGACATTTGCCATATCAATATGTCTTATACATATACGTATAAAAGAAAGTGTTTTGTAGAATAACGTGGATTTTATCAATGATTTGTAAGTTATGGGTCAATTTTTAAACACTTTTTTCCTAAGACTAGCTAATATCTAGTGTGACCACCTCTTCGACGATTAACTAAAGAGGTGAACCTGGCCTTGGTCTGTCAGAAATGTTTCCAGTTTGTCGGAATCGAACATTGAAGCGTGAAATTGTATTCATTTGACTGTTTAACTCACCTGCAACGTCAACAATTGAAGTTCAAGACGCCATCATTACTATCGCCTAGAGTCTCTCTTGTTTGCTAGGGCGTAACATCGCTATTCGGGATAAATTTTGCAATATAATGTGTTTTCTTGTTTGAAAGAACGTCCTATATTCTGATGGGGCATTGAAATCGCACGGAAAGAATGAAGTATGATGTTCACGTGCAAAAACTTGCATCCGAGCTTACGTCAAATTTAAGGACAATGGAAATGTTCACATGACCTCAACTGAGTGCAACTGAATAGTATTTTTGTACGTATTCAGTGCTGAAAGTTTGACAAACATCGGTCGACTGGTTACAAAGTTTCACGAGAATGAGTCATGCATCTTTTTTGACTGAGCATACATATTCAATACATTTTTGATCTCGAGTATTCACATTTACGACTTAAAAAACACAACAATGAATCTTCTAATTAAATACACGTTCCGCGATTGGATTTGAATGGCGCTAGGCTTTTCTATTCGAAGGTGGTCTTTCACACCGGTTTGACATAATAAGATTTTTACTTATTCAAGAATAACGTCATTATCTTCAAATCTATGGTACATGAAGTTGGTATCTTAAGTGTATTGCATGTTCATTTACTGTCGCTCATGTTTCTCGCATACACGACATCATCCCACAGTTGTACTGTCCCTCAAACTTTGTCGCGTACTCAACAGGGTTTAGCCAACGCAATTAAAATACAGAATGAAAAGTTCTTGTAAACCAATCAATTTTCACGTCAAAGAATGTTCGTGTTTTACAAATTTCGTACTAAAAGGTGACTTATTTTGCGTCATTATATTGACAAACTAAAAAACTGATGCGAAAATCTTTTTCTGAATTGAAGAAACTGATTTGCACATTTTTCTATGCACTAAAACATTGGATTTTCTTAATAGAGTGAAAATTAATTACATGGTTTACAGTATAAAGTTATTATTGTTATGTTATCATTATCGTTATTGTTATGGTTAATGCTATGGTTATTGTTATGGTTATTGTTATGGTTATTGTTATGGTTATCATTATCGTTATTGTTATTGTTATTGTTATTGTTATGGTTATGGTTATTGTTATGGTTATTGTTATGGTTATCATTATCATTATCGTTATTGTTATTGTTATTGTTATCGTTATTGTTATTGTTATGGTTATTGTAATGGTTATTGTTATGGTTATCATTATCATTATTGTTATTGTTATTGTTATGGTTATGGTTATTGTTATGGCTATCATTATCGTTATTGTTATCGTTATGGTTATCATTATCGTTATCGTTATTGTTATGTGTTATTGTTATGGTTATCATTATCGTTATCATTATCGTTATCATTATTGTTATTGTTATCGTTATTGTTATCGTTATTGTTATGGTTATTATTAACATATAAATTCATATTCTATTTTAAACTGTCTGGCTTATACCTCGTTGAGTAGGCAACATTGATCCAGGCGGACAAAACAACTGGGATGACGTCGTATATAGGAGAAACATGAAACACTGACAAAGAACAAAGCCATATATTTTCATTTGCAAGTACCTAAACGGTATTAAAGCAAAAATTAAAAAAGAATTAAAAAAAAGAAAATAGTTCACATTGTGATCTTTCAGAGTTTCAAATCAAAATAGTAGTAAAGCTAATACTTACACACATACATAATTAATACCGAGATTTCAAATATTATTAAGTTGGTATCTTCATGTGTAGCATATGAATAAAGACCACTTGTCAATAAGGACCGCTTTAGTTTCTTCCGGTCAGTGGTCTTTGTTAACAGGTTTGACTGTATTCATAGGTGGTTATACATGTTTGGAACATGAATCGGATGATATTACTGTAAAATACACATCAAACGTTTTTCAAACACCATAATCACTCAGAATTTGCTCGGATATATCAAAATATACTCGGTCAAAAAAGAAAAATGTGCATGACTCTTTCTCGTGTTACTCTGTAACCAGTCCATCAATGTTTGTAAATTTTCAGCACAGAATAAGAACATTAACACCATTCAGTTGCACTCAAGTCGTGGTCCTGTTGACATCGACATTGCTTTGTAATTTGACATAAGTTTTTATGCAATATTTTGCGCGTGAACATCATGCTTCATTCTTTTCTTGTGATTTCAATATCCTATCAATATGTAAGACGTTCGTTCTAACAAGAAAACTCATTATATTGCAAAGTTTATCACGATAGCGATGCCATGTCTTAGCGATCGAGAGAAACTCCAAGCGGTAGTAATGCTGGCGTCTGAAACTTCCGTTGATGACGTTGCAAGGCCGCTAAGCTGTCATAGGAATACAATTTCAGGTTTCAAAGTTCGATTTCAACAAGCTGGAGACATTTCTGACAGGCCCATGTCAGGTAGATCTTTTTAAATGTTAGAATGAGACAGGATTCCAAATGACTTCATCAGACGTTACGTCAGGTCAATTTAATCTCGTTTATTGGAAGTTATACGTCGAAGAGTCGGTCATGATAGATATTGGCTAGTTTTAGGAGAAAAGTGCTGTGTTAAACCTATCCTGCAGTATTCTGATTACTTTCTTTCAAATCTGCGAGTTTTTAAATTGATCCCTACCTAATAAGTCATTGATAGAATTCTATTTGTCTGCAAAAAACACAATAACATTGACGACATCATATGGACCGTAAATTAACCTTTAGCTTGGCACAAATTATGTGTATGTTTAAACTATAGATTTTCGTACATGGTTATCTAAACCCTGTGCACACTCTATTTACTTGAACAAAAGGTTGACATGTGCCTTTATTTCGTATTATTGTCGTTTCTTTACAAAATGGTACTGTCAAAAAGCGTTTCTTATTATTATAAAATATAATTGAAGAAATACTGGGTTATATTGGGTTTACAACATGTCCTTTAGAATTAAAAAGCAGCGTAAGTAATTTGTTGTATATAAAACAATAAATTTCACAAATACAGCATCTCTTCTATGAGTAATTGAAACATTCAGTTATCATAGACCTTTAACATTAAAACCTGGAATTTAATAATACACAAAAGGCATACACTGTAGCTCTAAAACATGAAACATTTTTTGAATGCAAGATGAAATGTCTCTAAAGAGTTTGACATAAAGACATATTTCGCTCGCGTTCCTTGTAATTTAACTACTTCACTACCACAGAAAACTAAAGTAATCAAAACTGTTTTGGTTTAAAGTCATTTAAGAGTGTCCTATGGCGAGGTTTTGGAGTTTTGCATTTCCAGAAATTCTCATTTGTAATATTAAAAAATACCAAAATTAAACTGAAAGAAAAACAATTATACCATAACAAACATAGGCACAATAGGAATATATAAACGCGAAAAGATTGAACATTTTTGGTACGTTTATATCACATTCAGTGACTTAATGAACACATTTTGAAATACGCAAAAATGAGGGTAGGGTTTTTTTTTAAAGTATTTATAAAGACTGTTAAAGATATCCATAACAAAAAGTACAAAGGGAGTTGTAATATATAAAAAGACAGTAATTACAAGTTTCTGTTACAGTTCTTTGTTACAGACCTATATCATTGTATCTGAAAGCTCGTCGAAATCTAAAAAATAATTACATAATTTCTCAGGTTTAAGTGAATTTCTTTCTAATATGCACTCAAATCTCCATTTTTTAATTTTGCTATCTAAAACAATGCTTTTTGTTTATACTGTAGGCAAATATCTGAAAACACTTTATCAAGATTGAAAAACTTTTTAAAAAGAAGGTTTGGTAATGATAAGAAACTTAACAATCATTCAGATGGTGACAAAACTACCACTATCCCTTATCCTTTATCCTAAAGTATAACACGTTACATGAGAAAAGATAGAAAATGGATGCCTATTCTGCACAACATACTGCAGACACAAAAGTTTACGATTCCCGAATTCCAGTTAATTCTAACTTTAGCAACTAGCTTAAATGGTGTATCAATAAAGTTTAATATTGCGCAGAAGTTAAATCATTAAATAGTTTGCCTGATACTACAATGTAAGTAGCAATAACTATGTTAGTCTCTATAAAAACAGAGACAAGAAAGTTTCTTGTTGTACTGACTTTTATCTGTGAGCACCCTCAAGGCTTCGTCCAGTAAATCAAGCTCTTTTTTAATTCAACAACCTTTAGACAGATCATACCAGTCATCAGACGATAGTCCTGAGCTTCAATACTAGTCACTCATTAACAATTAGATGACCACTTTCACTCAAAGTCTGTAGTCACATTTCACATTTTCAATAGGGACAGAAATATCGTGAAATCCTTCTATCCAGATGACCTGAAAAACAACAGACGAATCGACTTATAGTTATCTTAATGAATAATTCACATTCAGATGGAACTTAACAAGTTCAAAAACAGTTGAATAAATTTCTAGCGAAAAAAGTGGGTAAGCACATGAAATATTAATTTAACTACTTAAACAAGAAGACATTTTTCTTAAATTTTAAAGTTACAGTGACCTTGACCTTGACCCTAGTGACCTTGACCCCCCTTTTGTTTGCTTAAAACAATCTAAAAACTAAAAAAAAAAATATATATTTTAGTAACAGTGAGCTTGACCCAAGTGACCTTGACCCAGTGACACAAAGCTTACTCTCCACTCAAGCTCCCAACACACCAAGTTTCATTACAAATAAGCGGAAACCTTTATTCTATATTTTAGTAACAGTGCCCTTGACTTTGACTCTAGTGGCCCCAAATGCAATCCCAAGCTTCCTCTCTACGACCTTGTTTCATAGCAATAAGCCACTCCTAACTTGAGTTATTGAGCGGAAACCATTTTTCTATTTTTAGTATCAGTGACCTTGACCCTGGTAACCCCAAATGCAATCCCAAGCTTTGTATCTACACAAGCTACCTACAAACCTTGTTTCATAGCAATAGACTACTCTTAGCTTGAGTTATTCGGCGGAAACCGTTTTTTCTATTTTTAATGTCAGTGACCTTGACCTTGACCCTAGTGACCCAAATGCCATCCCAAGCTGCGTCTCTACGCATGCTGCCTATACACCAAGTTTAATTGCAATTGGTCACTCCTAACTTGAGTTATTGAGCGGAAACCGTTATTCTGTTTTTAGTTACAGTGACCTTGACCTTAATCCTAGTGACTCCAAATGCAATTTTATGCTACGTCTCCATGCAAGCTACCTGCACACCAAATTTCATTGCAATTGCACACTCTTAACTCAATTTATTCAACGGAAACCAATGTTTAACGCCCGCCCGCCCGACATACGACATCACCATTCTTATAAGTAGGTTTTTTAAAAATCTGCTGAGAAACTGAAAATTAAGCTGGATGCAGTTATTAGACAATACGTATACATAATTTTAGATGCATCTTCCTTTGCACTTGGATTTGAGTGTGGTTTGGATCTTTGAAAGGGTTCGTTAAAAAGTGTATTGCCAAGCTGCTAGATTTCACAGTGACCGTAACAATAAATAGTGTATATTTACCTGATTCGTAATTTATCAGAAGCCATTATATGAGTAGATCTTCCCATCCTGCATGTCTAAGACGTCTTAGTGCCTTAAATGCAAATGAAACATTAACAGGAGATGTATGCAAAACAAACGTATACATGTCATAAAAACTTAACCCTAATTGGCCAAAAGCGACCACGTGCCGGGTTCACACAAAATATGTGTAGAACTGAAAAATAACGTTTTGACCTGTTCAGATTTCAATTAGTCATTTCTATCATATATTGCTACTTATAGGAGGTATACGATACAATACTTTTTGTCTGTTTTGGTTAATACATGGTTTTGCATACCAGTGGACTATGTCCTCGGTCAAAATCACTTTTTAATAGGTCCGTAAAACTATATAAATTATTGACCTCAACATTAGCCTTTCATTGTATATATTGAAATATTTATACCTTATAATGTTTTTTTTAAATGTTAAAGCAGTCAACAAGGTTGTTTGAAAATAAAGAGGTAGGGATAACTGAAGTTACTGGTTCATCTTTATTCGGGTGAAGACTTGTCTTCAGATGTACTTGTATTTCCTATCGTTAATAGTATAATAAAAATAGGAAAATTATTGACTTTATTTTAATAACTTAATTAAAATCAAACGTAAACAAAAAACTATGAATTTATATACTAATTATATCTACCTCATCAATATTCCCTCTGAGACCGATGACACAATCACACCATTTGTCACATTTGGATTGGGCGTTTAGTTGATTCCTTGTGATGAGCTGAGTCCATCTCAATCGTCAAGTACTCGGGAAATCTGTCTATCTGCAATAACCTTAAATACGCACATTTGCAAAGACAAGTGATATCTATTTAATGTACACAGCAAGAAGCTCGCATACTTATTGAAAGATTAAAATAACACAAAGAAAAAGTTATTTTCACAACAGTTTATATACTTACTTTAATATCGACAGTTTTGGATTGACAATAGAAGTTGACAGCATATTTACGACCCTGTTCTGGTGGAGAATGGTCCTTTTTGGAATCAAATTTCATGACGGCTTCAACTATGTACACCACAGGACAGTATAACTGCTATTTTACAACTTCTTTAACCTGCAAAACTAAACAGCTTGTTGTGAGATCATGATTAATAGTATCTGTCAGTTGTTATGTGCATTTTAAGAAAGAAATCTGGAGGCACATTACTGATTGTTAAAATTGCATGTACAACAATCATTAGCAGCCGGAATATGCACAGAAGGGGGTCTCAGGACCTACCCGATATTTAAAATGATAACAATACTAGATGACAACGGGCAACATGTCGAGCTCGCCAACTGTGCAACGGTCCTGGCTCTTGTGCGCGACATGCCGTCCTATTGTGTTGAACAGTTGTGCCAAGTCAATTCAAGATTATTTAATGCATGGGAAAGTTACAGCCCGGACAAATTCATCTGGACAGACATATGCACAGACGGACGGACGGTTGGACGGACGGACGCAAATACGACGAACCATCAAAGTGAAGACCAGTGGGCTCGGCAAAAATAAATTAAGGCCCAAATAAATACCAGAATTCACCGATATCGTCTGATCTTCGCCATAGAAAATAAAGCGACACGCCGCGAATTACGGTGTGTTCTCCTGTAATATTCGACCAAGCAATCTGCAATGACACAAAGGTAAATATTAGACCAATAATGTAAACAATAAATACTAAATATATATTCACACATAACATCAAACATGAGTGAGTGCCGATCCACTAAAATTTGCTCTGCTCTCTTTTAACGATACAGACTTTGCCGCATTTTAGTGCGGATTCGGTTGTTGGACAAAAGCGGGCAAGTACAGCGAGGACGGCTCATGGACACTTTAAAAGCTCAGAAGTCCAAATACAAGTCTAGTGTGTTTCGGTTCCATACGTATATACAAGCTCCTGATATTTTTCTTTTGACTTTGTAACATCTGCCAAGCACATACGGCGTCAAATTGCCATTTACAAGGTT
>JAUMHA010401426.1:0-23272 GCA_032359765.1 Saxidomus gigantea | reverse complement strand
TCAATTGTAAGTCAGTTTAATAGTTATAGGCTAAGTCAAAATTATAGTCATAGGCTAAGTCAACTGTAAGTCAGTTTTATAGTTATAGGCTAAGTCAAAATTATAGTCATAGGCTAAGTCAATTGTAAGTCAGTTTAATAGTTATAGGCTAAGTCAAAATTATAGTCATAGGGTAAGTCAACTGTAAGTCAGTTTTATAGTTATAGGGTAAGTCAAGGCTATGTCTACACATATGACAAATTCATCTTGAAATATAATTTTGTTTATGTTTTTACATCATTAACATTTCAATGAGAATACTGGTACAGGAGGAGTTATCAAAAACACAACACTTCACTGCTGTCAAATTGTGATGTGTTGAAATAAGTTCTTGTGCAGTAAAACAGATTTTTTATGGTTTTTAAAACATATCTTCATTAAAGAACAAGATTGAAGCAAATAAATCAGGAGAGCTACCAGACGTTGGGAGCCAGTCAATACTTTCACAACATTTCTACAACATTTATGACTTATTACTCTTGTGTGACAACCAAACTCTCATAAAACAACAATAAACTCAAAATCACATTACCAGGTGCATTATCCTGTCTTCAATTATTAATGTCAATCATTAAAACTTTGTAATTTTCACAAAAAAAGATGAATTCAGCTGGAATACAGACCTCTGATAAATGTGAGCTGAAAATTTAATTATCCAAAGTCTTAATGAACAGTCTCCCTACCACATTTCCAGGAAATGTAAAGATTAATGTTTTGATTTTATTTGCATTTCCTTTTAAAAGTTTAAGAGGAAAAACGACTGTGTCAAAAATGGTGAGCATGTGTGCTGGAAGTGATTGACACGTCTTAATGAACTGCTCTGTTTTCTTGCTGCAATTTGTGAAAAAAATAAAGACTTCAAGACATTATCATTTAACTAAGTGCCTTGTCAATACCACTTCAAAGAAAGTTTTACTATAGCCTTCACTCGCTTGCACACTGTTAATTCTCCAAAGGTGTTTTAGAAAATTAAGTTGATTTTGTTCAAAACAAAAATGGAAGGTGCCTTAATTGTAAAATAATTGTGTGATATTTTCTACAAAGGTATCTGGTAAATCTCTCATCATCTTCCGTAAGTCAAAGAGAAGCACAAAGTAAAGCTCTGCAAAGAACTGAGTATAAAGTACAGCTAATGAAACCCTGATGTGACTGGATGGAGGCTGGTTCTGATTTCTATTTCAAGTCTTATATCAGCCTACAAATTTCATCAAAAAGGTTTCAATAACTAAGAAATTTAATATCATATTACATAAGGAAAGAATCACTTCAATACATCTGACTCCCCTCTTTCTATCACACACATCCTTTCAATTTCAATCAATTTTGTAAGTTTACAAATTTGGTAAGTTATGCCTTTAACAATTTGGAAAGAGGAGATAACTCAGCTAGCAAGCGTCTGTCAGTAATAATTCTTAGATTGTGGACAACTTCACATTGCCATCTATCATTGTTCCAAGTTTCATTTAATTATTTCAAGTGGTTTCTGAGTTCTGCTCCGAACAAAATTTCATTGAAGAAGAAAAATGAGAAGAAGAAGAAAAAATGCAAGTACAGTATGTTTGTTTCTTCCTTCAGTGAAAGAGAGACATAATTATCTGAGTAAAAAGTTTTTTGTTGTTGAAAATCACTGATGGACTGTACGTCACATATTGCTTCTCCCATCTTACCTTCATCAGTAAGAATGAAGTGTTTGCAACTTTCCACTCTCCTTATTGTTGTTGCTGTACGAGTATGACGTTTCAACAGTATTTTTGGTCTTTTTACTAGATCCCTATCCTCCATAAAAAAACTGCCAGCTTTCTCACATAAAGAGACATGAATGGTTGCAGGACTTGCAGCATGACCCTTAAGTTATGAGAGGTTAGAGTGATTTCAAGTCAGAGACTCTAACCACTCAATCAGAGGTGGACACTCTTCTCATTCACTGAATAATCAATCTGATGGACAGTGTCTGTCCGGTGTTACAAGGTACACCATACAATGGACAGTAAGATTCTCAACAAACAGACAATGAATGTTACACTCTGCTGAGATCAACCTGGATTATTATTGCGCCAGTTTGCTTGTTCAACCAGAATTGATTTCCTCGAGTTCTTTTGGGACATGCCTCAATATCAACCATCACCAATTTCCAAAATATTTACATGGCATTATTGTTTGTTGGCCTGCTGTGATACTTTGTATCACAGTTTTTCTTGTTTACCTTTATCATAACCATGGTAACTACTTACTTCTGTGGTTCATTTGGATCCTTCTTCTTCTTTTTCTTTGGCATTCTTGGTTTCTTCACACCTCCTGGTTTAGGTGCAGGTGCAGGTTTTGGGGGAGTTGGAAGATCATCCTGGGCTTGACGTTTCACCAACTGAAAAAACTATCAACATTATATAATATGCAGATGAAAGTAATGAAGCACAGTTTTCAATATCTACATGGTAAGCTTACATTTATAATTTCAAGTCTTTTCACAAGGTTATAGCTACTAAGACCACTTCATATCTGACATAATGCTATTGCTAACTGAAAGACAACACATCAAATAAATCAGATTCTGATGACATCTGTGATTTCTTTTCTTTTTTTAAATCTATCTCTGTCGTGGTGAATAAAACACTAGTGTGTCTATGTGAGTTGGTATGCATTTTTATAAAATCAGAAATATCTAAGCTGTGGTCTACATCAGCTACACCACAGAGATGTTTTTATGCTGCAAAGCAAGATATAACCATTTTAATTAATTTAAAACAGACAATCCTCTAGACAATACAGGCAGTTTCAAACCAGTCCAGGTTTTATAGACTACGAAAACAACTTCAGAAGCTCCCAGGCAACTTCAAACCAGTCCTGGGTCTAGATATTTCAAACCAGTCTAGATGGCACCTTAAACCAGTCAAGGTTATAATTCTCTAAGGCGACTTCAAACCAGTCCAGGTTTTAGATTCTCAAACCAGCCCAGTTTTTAGACTGTGTCAGCAGAATATTTCCGCAGATTACTTCTGAGCCATAAATGTCACAAATTTTACAGAAAACTTGACAGTACAGTGAGACAGTAAATTAAATTTTTTCTAAGACATCAGTTTTGATTTTGGGAACATCTTGAGAACAAAACATGCGTTTCTTTATTCCATTCTTCTCAAATTATCATCTAAATCAGATGAAATGACAACCTCTCAAACATAATTTTCTGTTCATAAAACTGATTATACAAAGATATTGATCGGCCAAACAAAAAATAACAATACGAAATGTGGTGACTTTTACAAAGATAATATTCTCATGGTGCAATCCGGGGAAAGCTTCATAAGGCAATGTATGGTACGCAGTGAATATAAAAAAAAATTGCAACCATTATTTTAGAATCTAAGAAGCCACTCTGCGCGGGAAGTGCTACGGACAGTGTCTCTGATTCTGCACAGATAAACTGCTAACTGGTTTAAAAATATAAACAACTGTAGGCAAGTTTAGTGAGACATTTTCAAATTAAGACAATAGATGTTGGAGCAACATAAAATGTCAATTTGAAGACATCTGTAGGTTTTAAGTTTATATTAACAGTATTTTATGGCAAATTATAGAATCTGTCATGCAGGTGTGAAAAAAAATCTGCATCTTTCAGTGGTACAGGTGTTGTCTGCCATACATGTTACCATGGTAACCAACATGTCATAACTAAATTATAAGTCTCTCATGCAGAAATTTTAAGGCAGGGACTAATTATCATTTCAATACTTAAAAGCAGTCAATTAAATAAATCAATATCTTGAATTTTACTTTAATTGACATTATAAAATTTCTATTTGACAGTCCAACTATTACAGTTTACTACAGAATAGACACACAGAACACACACACCACTTAACATTAAAATTATTGCACTAAAGTGTTGTTTTACTGGGGGTTTCTGCAACTGTTTAGTACAAAATCTTCCGTGCTGAATTAAAATTTATTAAAGTACATTATACATGTATAAATTAAATTTTTTTTTTTGAAAGTCTGCAATCATATTGGGTTTTGTTTGCTCATGCAAAAATAATAAGATGACTGTTTCTTTGAAAATGTAAGAGGACATAATGACCATGCATTGCCCACCTGAGTAAACAGAGAACATCTGCAAACCACAGGACCTGCAGGATTCATGCAGAGAGTAAAGATGAACAAGGAACCTTGGGAAACAATGGATGCTAAGAAGGAAAATCAACTGATTTTGAATTTACTCAAATGGATAGGTCATTCAGTGGTTAGCAAACGATAATGCAACTGGATGTAAGGCATGTAAGGCTTCCAACACAAATCCACATCAAGCTTCCACACTGTTCTTCTCAAGCTCTATGCTCTATATATAACTGTGTGAATTGCTAAGAGTTATAGTTCTTGTGTAACAGTGGCCCCATTATGCAGTGGACAAGATATGGAGTCAATGCAAAGGCAGGAAGATGTTGTTAACATGTTTGACTACTAATCCTTGGAAAGTGTATCCATAGCTTAAAAGAGTAGCAAGAATTACCGGAGGCTCACACTTCCAGAAACAAAACATCCTGTGTCTGTTATTTTGCAACACGCAGACAATTCTAATCTTGTTAAGGTATTATTCTACTTTAAACTGTATACAATCGGAGGCCAGTAGTCATTTTTGGACAGGAGGTTATCTGTACAAAGCAAGAAAAGATTATCTAAGGAGTGATGCCAAACAAATTTGCTGAAATTCATAAAAGATAGACCATCATCTAAAGTTAAAATTTTCTCTTATTATTAGAAACATTTTGACATGTTGAAAATTATAGTGTAAAATCTTAACAGAAAAGGGTAAACTTGTCTTGTAAGCTATTATAACAAATTCTTTGATGTATAAAAAACAAAACAAAATTGTGATGTCTAGAATTGATATGAAACCCATTTGATGACTTTATAATGAATGTTTCTGAAACACTTTACATGGAGGTTGTATCATATTTAAGGATCTTCCTCCTGGGCATGTCAATTACACACGCCTGCACAAGGGAAATATGGTAAAAAACGTTGATCTGGATACTTTAACAGATTACAATGACTGTAGGACAAAATCCTTCAAATGGATTTGCTCGGTAGACCAGGGTGCCACTCGTATTTATTGATTCATTATACATCTACAGTTTACAAATAATGGACTTATTTCACTGAAAGTATGGTAACTAACATTTTAAGACTGTGGGGTTACTGTGTACCTGCCCAGTCTGATAGACACACCCACATGTTTTTTTTCTTCATAGGGCAAGTATTGGCAGCTCTCAGAAAATATTATTACCAGATTATCCAGCTGATGCTTTTATTAGCCTAAAATGTCTGGTAAATTTTAAATTTTAAAGCTTTGGTATTTGTAACAGGAAATAAATGAAATAATAAAACATTGTTTGAAGCAAGTGTAACTGATAAGGGGTACAGATGCATTGTGTACATACAGTCATTGGACATTCTTTTCTTCTTATAGCTCTGTGCATGGAACAGAATGTGATAAACAGAATCAAAACTATTCTCATAACGGTTTGTTCACACATGTTTGTTGCAAATCAAAATATTAATGAGGGTGTCCAGTGAAAATACCTTGTGAAAGAACAGATGATAATTTTTTCATTTGGTGTTGGTTTCATTTCTAAACAAGAGCATCCATAACACCAAAGGATACTCCCCGAAGCAATCATTTAAAAATGAACTGCACACATGTTCTTTTCTTGCAAATGAAATTTAACAAGTTTCAATTCATCTGCATGAAAATTGTAAGTGTAGCCAAGCAAAATAAAAATAATACAAGGACATAATTCAATCCAAGGACCAGATAAGCTATGACTCATGTACATTGTACTTTCTTAGAACATCCTCTTTCATTTTATAAAATATCAAATAAATCTGTTAAATAGTTTACAAGCTATGCAAAATTTCACATAAAAGGGAGATAATATTCAAAATAAGGTAAGGTAGAGTTAAGGTTATTAGAACTGATCTTCATCTAAATAACTTCTAACACTACATGTAATACTCTTCCACTATTATTCCAAGTGAAAAGTGTAAAAGAAATGGTGTGCCTTTATGATTCTGTCTCCAAGTACTCACTCATATTTTTTTACATTGTTAATCTCGATAAATCCTGTCCTCTTCTCAAACAAGAGTGCCAAACTGTCACAAAATATGCTGTCAGAGAAGCATAACTCAGTATCTGGCAGTTCATAGGTTTTGTACATATAGACTATAGAGAGGACAAGGCTAATTTCATCATTTTTCGATAATTCAAGGGCCATAATCCAAAAGTGCCTAAGGCGATTTTGCTAGTTATGGAACTTGGCCTAGACATTATGCCCATAAATATTTTCACCAAGTTTGGTGTAGATTGGATGAAAAATGTTCCACGTAGGGAGTGGACAAGGCTAATTTGGCAAATTTTGGATAATTCAAGGGCCATAATCCAAAAGTGCCTATGGCGATTTGGCTGGTTATCGATCTCTGCCAAAAACTACTACTGGTTAAGATCTGATGAAAACTGTTTGACAATGAGAGTGCACAAATCTAATTTTGGATAAATCAAGAGCCATAATCCAAAAGTGCCTAAGGTGATTTGTCTGGTTATTAAACTTGGCACGGACATTATGCCCACAAAATTGTTCAGCAAGTTTGGTGAAGATCAGATGAAAACTGTTTGACTTAGAGAGCGGACGTATGGACGCCGATCGCCTGCAGCAGGACTGGTGTTCCCATTATACGTCTCTTGGGCACATAAAAACTGTAAAGCACTTGCATTACACCCATAGACAAATAACAACTAGATATGCAAATAGTAGATATAGTGAAGTTTTCACCATGCAACAGAATTCTTACCTGAGCTAGTGGTACACTGTCATCGCTGTCTTCACTACTCTCTGTAGGTGGCGATACATTTGACGTGTTTGATAGCGAGGAACCTTGTGGAGACACGGTGCTCTGCTGTTGACTGACTGTATTCACAGGGGATACTGCATGTAGTCCAATATCGGGATGTGTCCGTGGTGTCGTGTTCATGTTTGACTGACCGTACATCTGACCTGTTGAAAAGCCAGAACTGTAAATCGTTGATGACGTTGACGTTCCCATTTCACTAGCAGAACTAATGTCTGGTAAATCCACATCTTGTGGTGGAAATTTTGGTGTGATATTCTCTAAAGATTCAAATATTGAATCTCGTTGTGAAGACATTATGTAGAGTCTTTGATTACTTGGAACTGATGCTTTCAAATTATACAACTGATGTTGTGATACCTGCTGCTGGCATGCAGTGGGCCGTGATGTAACAATGCTGTTAACTGACTGCAATCCTGAAACTGTCGACTGGAATCTTGCCTGCTGTCCCTGTTGTTGTTGTTGTTGTTGTTGCTGGTAAAAGCCAACATCAAAACTGTTAGGAAATCTTGTAGAGTCCACAAAACTTAGTTCCTGACTAATAGATGGCTTTAAATTGATTGCAGGTTTTTCCTGAAGAAAATCGTAATCCTCCTCACCAAAGCTGGGTGTATGGAACATCTGTAAACAGAAGAAGACAATATGTCACAGCAGTCTTCAGCTATACCTGTGCAGTGGCAAGTAAATCAACATTATACCTGAGCAGTGGTAAGTAAATCAACATTATACCTGTGCAGTGGTAAGTAAATCAACATTATACCTGAGCAGTGGTTTTTGAGACTAGCAAGGATCCAGATAACACATGCATCAGCACACTCTAATCTGGGTCCGTACTGTTTGGTTATTTTTGTTATTGAACATAATACAATACTGCAGTTGTCTGGTTCCATTTTGCATTTTTAGGGCTCAATTGAAACTTTTATTATACATAACCCTCATATGGTAATCTGAATTCCACTCTACTTATTGCATGAATCTGATACACTTAAATTGCAGTTCTTACTTTCAGTTTTAATCAGATGTGTTGCTACAGTGCTACTTACACTTGCATGATTTGGAAACTACCTTGAGAACAACTGACTGACAATCAAGAACATTAAAATATCTAACAGATATTTTTGTTGAAATTTGTTTGGAGGCAGGTAACATGCATGCATACATTAATCTAGCTTTACAGCCTGTATGCTAGCATGGGGAGAGAACTGAGAATCAGTTTTAAAGTACTGAGTGCTTGTAAAGTACTTGAGTAATTACTGCCGTACTGAGAACATTTGTTTTTTAATTACTTGATTAAGCATGAAGTTTTTCACTATATAATGGTTGTAACTATTTTTAGTGTCAGTTCTTTTAAGATATCTAAATGAACCAACCATATTAAATACACCAAGAAATATTAAACTACCCTACACTATCAACTCTATTCAGCCTGCAGTAAGGAGAGATCCCTACAGAAAGGATTATATTAAAATAAACATTACTTTAAAAAATTAGAATCTTTCTTTTTATTTTTTTCTGTCACGTCAGTGGATCTGCTTTTTAAAATAGATATATATAATTTTTCTTTTACTCATCAGTACTCCAACCAGAGCTGTCCTTCATAAGTGAAAAATGCCCCCAAAGTGGTTTTTCACCTTCAAGATGTGGACCCAGTACTTGCACAAGACACTTTATCTCCATGTGCTGAACATTAATTTTTGTTCCAATTTATTTTCAAGTCCTTCAGTGTATTACAGAGTTACAATCTGGACATGGACATTATGTACATATATACAGGATTCTAAAACCTCTGACCTCTAAGTGTGACCTTGACCTCCAAGGTAAGGATGCAGGACTTGTGCATGACGTATTACCTCCATGTGTTCAACAACTTTGCCATGTAATTCTAAAATGCTTCCATGTATTACCGAGTTATCGTGTATAAAGGATTTCATAACCTTTAAATTCAAAGAGTGACCTTGACCTTTGATGTGCTGAACATTGCCTTGACCTTTAAAATATGTGGGACGTGGGTCTTAAACGCGACATGTCATCTTCATGTGCTGAACATTTGTGCCATGTTATATGAAAATCCCTTCATGCACGACAAAGTTACAGCCCGGACATGGAAAAATGGAAGGACCGACGGACAGACGCCAGACAACCACGGACCACAATAGCTCACCCTGCTCAGGTGAGCTCTAAAGGGAGATAAATAAAATACCAAGCAAGGTTATGGTTCTTGTACACTGCACTTCCTCTTAAATTCCTCTGTCATTGAGTGAAGTTTCAACAAAATACTTTCACAATTTTGGAGTTATGCCAATGGCAAGCTAGTGTGACGGACAGACAGATGCTAGAAGGACAGACAAAGCAGTTACTACATGTTCTTCCTTCCAGTAGCATAATAAAAATATATGTTAGACTCAATTTGCTAGTTTTAAAATTCACAGATCATAATTATGAAATATGCTGCAGATAAAAGTATTGTTGCCAGACATATTAGTTGACTTACAGAAAGAATTTGCAAATTGGAAGTAACAACATGAACCATTTTGTTGTGTCCCCAAATCTTCTCACTACATTATGTAAGTAACCATGTTTAGTCAAATAAGCTTTCACAAAAAAGGTAGGAAATTATTTATGAATCTTTCTTTAAAAATATGAAGGATTTTTTCTTTATAATGCAGGGGTTTTTATATTGTCAAAATAACATTTTTCATTTAGGCATACAAAAAATCAAACTAATATAATTGATCTTAACTTGTCATGTCTTTTTCAAGTAATTCTTATATTATTCTTCAAAAAAGATGTATTTCTGTCTGTATTTGAGTTCATAATATTAATGATCAGATCACAGGAACATTCACTTCATAACTCTTTACTCACTAGTTATATGTTATATATCACAATGATGCAAGTAATTATAAAGGTTACTTCACTTGAAACACACCTGTTCACTTTGAATATCCTTCCACATTCAAAAACATATTTTATCTCCAAAGAAAAGTAATTCTTCCGTAATCACATACAGGAAAACCAAACACGATGAATACCATCAATTTTCAAAATCCTCTCTACATTCTTGTGTTCATAAAAATGACAAAACCAATGAAAGTCAATAACGATGCTCAATGTCAGAAATGAACGCCAATAAAATCCCGACACAGGTCCCCCAATACCCGCAGTATTAAGCTTAGCGATCACCTTCAAATATTCAATAATACAAAAATTAGTCCTTCCAATTCTGTTTTTATCAACATACTAAAATAAATGAAATGCTTTTAAAACTAATGTAGTATTTCAATTTTAAATATTTCCTACAAGCTGAATAATTTAACTATAAATTTTTCCAACTAGGAACACTTTTAAATGAGATTTTATGACATCTGATGACCCATCACTTTTCTTCATCAAATCAACAATTTTTTATGATATCAAACCTAATTTTAAAGCTATTAAGAAAATTCTGTTGGTTATATTTGGCCAATTTTCCCTGGATGGTACATTAAACAATCTCTAAACTAGTGAAAACAGGACTGCATCTGGCGTGTGTCGGACGCGTGGCCAATTATTGTTGCCTTTGTCCCACTTGTCACTGATTCAGTTGGACGCACAAGAAGTCATTTGAAATGGATACGATTTATACCTTTTTCTTTTATGTTGTAAATAGTTATGCTAAATGATTCAGTATTCGAAAATTCTTTACTGTATTATAAAAATACAATAAATCTTTGGATCTGCAGCACAAAACTTAATATTAGTTTTATTTTATTACAACTGTATGTTCATTTTATTGAAACTAGTTTTTTGGTTTAATCACAAGTGGTGAGAAATAAGGCTGGGGTACTTTCAAAAACTTTTCCACTTTTCAGAAACAATTTTAGACTTTATGCTCACAAACATTAAAAAGATCAACACTGGGGAAGGAATGATGCCGTAAGAAGAAATGGTGTCATTTAACCCAAAGGGCATATAACTCTGAACTGAAAGAGAGCTACAGCATTAAATTTGTGCAATACACCATCTTATGGTTAATTAAGAGCACATTACTCTAATTCACATGATCTGATTAGACCTGTTACCCAACCTGACTGTTATGACATTGTTGACCATACAGCAAATTTTTCTATCACAACTAGGTTTTAGAACCATACTGTTTTTCTTATATGGAATGGAATTCTCCAATTACGATGGCAGTGGAATGCAAAAGAACGCTAAATTCAGTGTTTTAGACAAGATTTTGATTTTGGGACCAAGCTGAGCTCATCTGTGAAAGTTGTTTTTGATATTGTCAACACTAGTGTTTGGTTGGTGATTTCAAAAGTAGTCCCTTACATGATTGTGTAGTTATAGCGAAACCTTAAGATATTAAAAGGAAATGACAGCAGACAGCCCACCTGCACTAATAGCTCATCTCAAGCCTTTGAATCAGATAAACTAAAATACTCTCCAGAACCAAAAGCCAATACAACTGAAACTATGCTCATAAATAGAAACGAGCGGTCAACATAACCTTGTAACTTAATGCACAGATCATCCTGTATCTATTTATAAATTCATTAGAAAATTGACCTGTTTCAACTGTTTTTTTCTCAAATTCAGGAACTTCAAGGTCTCCCTTTTACCAAGTGTTCAAAATATTTCCTTCATTGTCACCACTTTCTTGCAGAAACATAAGTTTTCTAAATCAGCAGTTTCCTCTATTATACTTACCACCTGTTCAAGGCCATCTTGTTTGTTGTCATCAGTGATACTTGTAACTTCTTCTTGTAATGAAATATTCACATCTGTGTCATCATCTTCATTTATCTGAAAATATTGAAAAAAAACATTATATAGGACATTGTGTGAAAAGTTTGACAATATGATTTAAAAGGTGGGTCTATCCTCTTAATTTTTTTTTCATTACGCTTTACAGTTGTCTTTTCAAAGACTTTCTTGCATAATATGGTTTTAGCAAGAATCCATATATTAATCTACTTTCTTTCCTGACCTTGCGACCTACCTGAGTTAAGCGACAGCCTGACATACCTGACCACTTTAAATACCTTGATTGCGATTTCAAGCAATAATAGTGTATCCTGAGTAAAGAGACCACCTGTCTTAAGAGACCACAATTTCAACTCGGTGTGGTGTCTTAAGACTGGTTCAACAGCTGTGTTTATAAAGTCTGTAGAAAAGTCATTGAACTTGTACATGCCAGTAGTTCCTGAGAAATAGCCTCAGCAAGAATGTGGGATGGACAGACGCATGGACTGACGGATACCATTACCACATCCCTCCCTCCACAATCCACACACACAGGGCATAAAAAAGTTACATATTAAAATCCACTGGGGCAAGTGCCGTTTGTTGAGCAGGCATGAATAAGGGACAAATCCTTTTATGTGTGAAGAAATTAAATAAATATTTCATTACATTTAATTTTGTGAACAATCTGTAATAGAATTTAACAATATTTTCGTATTTTTTTCAATCACTCGAAAAAATTACAACCAGTGTCATAGATGACATAATATAATATTATGTAAAATGTTTTCTTTGAAAATGCCACAAGTGTCATATTTTAACAAGCCACCATAAATAGTGGAAATAATGTTAATAAACAGAACTGGTGCAAATCGACATTACTGGCAACAGATGGAGAAATTAATGCAGTTTGTCACTAAGGACCCATAGTGCAAGATAGTTTCCATTGCAAATGCTTGGAATTAGGATAACTCAAGACCATTGATAACTCCAGCATTTTAATCAGGCCCGTGCAACTTCAAGTTATCAAAGTCTTACTGTATTGAAGTTTGCTGGTAAGACCATGAACGTCATTCACCAGCAAATCGATCCCATAATCCACTAAATGTCCTATTTGGACTGATACCAGCAAAAAAAGTGTTTGCCGATATAAGGGTATAAAATACAGACTGACCAAACTCGATCAGTCGCTGTTGCTGACGAGTACAATCTGTACGAAAACTAGTATAACAAGCCCCGCCATAGATATACTGTTACCAGTACGCTAATCTTGCTTTGTTCTTACTGTATTAACTTTTATTTATACTTTTTAATTACTGTCAATTTCTGAACAAGTTCTTACAACTTATATTAATTGCTCTCACGACTCATTCGAGATGGAATCAACCCTGAAGAGAGGCAATGTGGAAATATCTGTGTCTTGCCTAAGGACACTCACACTACTTGACACATGTGGGGATCGAACCTGGGACCCTCCAATATTACCACTGCACCAAGGCGGCTCCACATAATACTGAAATAAAGCACAATTTCTGCCAGAAGCTTATAATAAAGCTAATTAACTGACATCAAATTCAACACAAAATTATAAACCACAAAATTTTAATATCTGTTTCTTTTAAGCCATGTATTCTTTTTACATTTCTAGAATCTAGTTGATTACCTCTGCCTTAATATACATCCCAATAATATCAAAAAGGCAACTCTTTAATTATTCAGCATCCAAAAAAAATAAATGTATTGATCAGATAATTATCCACATTGAAAGAAAACACAACATTTCACAGAGAGTTAATTAACTGCACACATGAATGCACCTTCTCGACATTGACCAGCTGTCTTCTGCACAGCAAGCACCTGGATAACCCTGATCAGAAGAGGTCATGTGATCAAAGTAGTGCACTTTCCTACTTGTAATTTAGTCACAAATTTGCCAGGTGAAATAGAGAGATTGACATGTAATGGTTTGGATGAGTTTTGCCTCAAGCATATATCAATATTATTAAAGAAACATTTACTTCTTGCTAATGGTTGATGCTGATCAAATTCGTGATATTACCATAAAATATTCTGGCGTTTTTGTTGTATTTTTGTTGGTTTAGTCACAGCTGATTAACATCAGCTAACAGTAGAAGACATGGCAACAGCTAGCACTCTGTTACACTGTACTGTTTGAATATAGAACCTAAATTGCACAGTAAATTTAAGACAGCTTTCAAGAAAGTGAAAAAGCTTCCCATAAAAATAATTGCAATGACCAGTCAGTCTAATTAAATTTTCATTTTAGGTTTCCTAATTTCATCTCATTTTCAAAACAAATTGCATTTTAAGCAAATCTAATGATAATATTTGCCCATCAATGGGGTGGTTTTACAACAGTTCCACGATTTAGTTTTAGATTAAAGTTAACAAATTGTTATGTTTTGTTGTATAAACCTGAATTCCAACCCAAACGTTTGGTCCCCTTACATTAATTTTTTCCTGGTTCATATATTTAACCCCTAACCTTATATAGCACATTCCTCATTATCTGAAGAACCAACTGCATCTTTTATGACTTAATTTAAAAAGTGCATTTCAATAAAGTATGAACAGTTTATGACTGGATGTGTAGATTTCCTATATCTAGATTGGGATCTGTCATTTCAATAGAAATTGCCTCTATAAGGTGTTATACATAAAGCTTAGAGAGGAAACTGGTTATTCTTCACTGATATTTATATACTCACTAAAACTTTAAGCCCTGAAACTTCTGCAGAATAATTATGTCATTTAAAATGAAAAATGTTCCTGGATGTAGAAAGTACTCAAGGGTATTATTTCATTATGCAATTACTTCTACATTAGTTGCATGACATTCTTGACAACAAAACAATTCCTTAGAGTCAGGCTATGTAAGATTTTGAAAAACTATCTTTGGCATGTAAATTATACTCAAGTGCTGATGGCGCAGACCCCACTGGCTCAAGATGTATAGAATAAATATAAGGTACACCAAGGTTTGCTCTTTTTTCAATTTAAAGAAGGTAAAGCAGAGATCAAATTTTCAATATACACCGTTAAGTTCTTATTTGTAACCTCGACCCAGTTAGAGAGAACAACTTATTGAGGACTGGGTAACACTAGAGCAATCTTCAGATTAATTATTAAAACCATCTTACTCTGCAGGAAGATCAAAGTCTCTGTTTATATGGTGATAGTTTCTCTTTGCATATGGTAAAATTTCCTGTGTATGTATTAAGATGTGTGATAGCTCTGTTTGATGTCTTAGACTCTAGAAGTATGACAGAACTTACAAATATACCATGAACAACTTTGTTTCAACAAGAGCTTGGATGCTAGAATAACCTGAAAATTACGACTGTCCTCAGAATAGATAAGTGAATGAGTAAAGAAGTACATTTGAATTCTTTTTAATATACAATTTCTGCATTATACAGCTTCTGAAGCTTATTTGAATCTATGTCAGTGCTGCCCCCAAGCCATGTCCTGCGATGAACTTTGCACTAAGAGGTCAACATATGACCTTTTTTTGTGACAGTATTATGTAACATCAATCAACACCACAAAGTTCATCTGTCAATTTACTAAGTGGACATTAGTTGTTGGCATATTGATATTTATGACTGCTTGAATGGTATTTTCAATATAAACATGGTGCACAAGTACAGTACACAATAATACTTCAATGGTCAAGTAGTTTGGCATGGTCTTTCACCAAAGTTGTCAATAACAATAAGACTTCTGCAATGGCCAATGAAATCAAAGAAGAAGTTTGAAATGGTAAATAGGATGCAGCTGGACTAATAGAGTATTGAAAAGAACAAGAAAACAACTTAATTGAAAATACAATCTTTAGTCCATTATGTTACATTGTATATAAAGTATAAGTGAATCATTTTCTTTGAATGCAGGTCACATCAAATCTTTGAAGACAACTTAAGTTATCTTTGTAAGCATGTGAATGTACATGTGTGCCACTACGTGTCGTTTGAGACGCACACACGGGTGTAGCATGCCATAGTGTAACAAATGGAGTACATTGCTCCAGTAAATCTCTTTGATAGAAGTGTCAATGATTTTTTCAACCATCTGAGGGACCAGTATGATACAGACATAAGCTCCAACTCTGACATGATGACCTTCCACATGCAACAACAGTACGAGACTTTGATATACATCTCTTGTCATAACACATTCATGTTACAGTTATATTCACAATGTCTTAATCAGACTCTAGTCACTCTAACCAAGTTTTGTTGTTACTCAGAAAAGCCATGTCATCAACTAGTTTGTTTCCTATTTTTAGGTAAGATGTCCTCTTTCCTGTACAATTGTAACTGTCTCAATGTATGTTCCCAATCTGTCTTAAGTTTTGTGTCAATATTGTATAACCGGTAACATTGTCTTATACACTAAACCCTATACATTACAACTACTGATATAGCGAAATTCGGGATATAAGGAACACATTTTCTGGGCCATATGTTTTTTCTTCTTCATCTAATATAAAAGTGCTATGTGGATATAACATACACCCGATATACAGAACAAACTCAAACGGTCCCAAAGAGTTTGTTATATACAAAGTTTACTGTACATTACTACAGACTATAATCTTTTCACTCATTTCACTCCATTCTCATCTACATTCAATAATTTCATAAGTACTATCTGCATACCCAGGCCTCTCATAAAGATTTCACTTTCCTGGGTCTGAACTGGTGCATGTACATGTGGTTATTACATTATCACTGACTTACTTCTGGACTTTTCTCAGTGTTTTTCTCTGACTATAATTATTTCTCTTATTCCTTATGCCAGTACACGGGTCGTACCGCTTATATACCTCACGAGAGGATGGTGGACCTAATAAGCACAATCACAAAATATGCCAGTACACGCCTGGTCCTCAATGCTACAGGTACTCTTGTTTTCATACATTTTTTTTAACAGTACCATTATGAGGTACAATGTAAAACAGTCACCCCTTTTTCAGGAAAGAATGGTGATTCACTGGGGTTCCCAATTTCTACCCTTGGCTCAGTTTATGTGTAGCAAGGGGAACCAAAGTAAAGTACCTGGAAAAATGGCCAATGTCCTACCTTCCACTTTGTATAGTAGTAGAGGAAAGCCCTGTGCTCCCTGTTGTCCTTTTCAAAGAAAGACACACAGTAACAGTACGACAGGGACAGCAGTTTAACCAAAACAAGGTCATCATAATTCTCAGAAAGAAGATTATTCAATTTAAGAGTGAGTAAAACTTTCTGAATGTCAACAAGGGCAAACCATGTCCAAAACTGACCACTTAATTGGCAATTAGTTAGCCACTGACAGTTGTAATTGACAAGTGTAGGCCAACATAGTACACTTCACATGTAACTATGACATTCATAACCTATGTTATTACTTATACACTGTAGTAAGTTGTATAATCAGTACTTTATTATTAATTAACTTTCCGCTACAAAAAATGTTTGGCTTGAACTTGTTATGCATTTACAACTTGTTTACATAAACAGTTTTTGCTGCGCAATTATCAGTTATTTTCGTTTCTATTTCAAAATGGTTTGATAACTGTTACAAAAGTTAACATCATGTTTGTATGAAACACATAACCTGTTGCCTCCCAGTCTGTTCATCAATATTAGGCTTAACTAAAAATGAACGATATATAGATGATGAAAAATGCAAAGAAAACTTAAGAACATTACCATAGATCTACCAAGTTTCATCAGGACTGAAACCATAACTAATGGTAACTTAAAAACAGTAAACTCAATACATAACAACTCAATATGTAACAACTCAATATGTAACAACTCAATATATCTCAATATATAACAACTCAAGATATAGCAAAATTCCAGATATAAGGAACAAACTTTTATGGTCTAAGGGAGTTTGTTACATAGGAGTTTACTGTAAGCCCAGTCAACAGACAGGATATTGGTTATTAGCATGCTTGACTTACTTTTCAAATATTATGAGGGAAAGATTTTGACTTAAAGAACTAAGCTTCAGTTTCTGGAAAATTAATTCAAGTTGAAAATCATTCCCCCCCCCCCCCCCCCCCGAGGTTTAATGCCCATTTCAATAGTATTTCAGTTCAATATATTCGCAAAGTTTACATGACTAGATCAGTATTATACTCAAACCTTCTGTGAGAAACTGCCATCTTTCTCACCAGTAGAAGGGCTCAATTCTAAAGCAATGACAGGTTTAGTGAACTTTTTGAAAATACCAAAGTCTGTTCAGATGGACTACAGTGACACAGAGATCTACTGGTGTGGCACTGAAAAGCTTTCCAGTCATCACTTTTCGCTGTTTCCTGATAAAAGACAACAACAGATGATGAAACAATGGAACAGATCAGTGTCCCAGTGGCAAAACTGCACAACATACAATGAAGCACCTGTACCTGCTTCTGATACACAACTCTCGACATTCAATGCAAACTGATCTCTTTTGAGGGTGTAAATAATACTAAGTAGCTTCAGTAAATTGGCCCCATTTAATATTAAAAAAGATAATTTTCAAGTATAGTTACAGGATATTTATCATCACATAATCATAACTGCAAGCTGCCCTCTTCTTGAAACACTCAAATTTCAAACTGATTGTTGGTTACTGTTTTATGTACAGATCATTTAAGATCGACTCCTTTCAAACACGATGATTTACGATATTTTTGTGGAAACCCATTTAAATCATTAAGGATAATAAACTCCAAACAGAGCATCATTCTATGGTATTGTTTGCAGAATATCGAATAACACTTTATACGATTCATATTCAAAACTGCTTTGTCATGCACATGTGCACATTGAATGCACTTTCTCCACTGGCTTTTATACCACGGTAATCAACACAATTCATACAACCAAGATTCAGCAGCTGAAACCTCGACTCCCACCTGCACGGGTCGTGACACTTCTTGAGAAACAGTCATAGGTCAAATGCTAACCAATGTCGCTATATGAATTTAGATATTAAATTAAACAATCTTTTAAAAAGTTTGCAAATGATATTATAGAAAACAAACTACTTAAAGAAGTCAGCAAACAATGAGATAAAAACACATTTATTAATTTTGTTGACACTGCTGCCCTGAGTTGGAGTGTTTGAGGATTTTGGGCGATATAATTTAGCCTTGCAGTAGTTTATGCTTGGACTTAAACATCCTCAACTGATTTTTCCACATTTTGATTAAATATTAATTTTTAATATCTTTTACATCTGGTTGATTACTCTATAGGGTATTATTAAATAACTTTCTGCTTTAAAAAAAATTATCTTGAACACATCAAGAACTGATCTGAAATATGTAATTGAATCCAGTTGAAATGTGTACACTGTATCAAACAAGAGTCTTTTTACAGCAGAAATGATACACTGAATTTTGTACAGTTCAAATGCAGCTGACAAGAAACTATTCTTTGTACAGAACCAGTGTGCTGGAGCTATATCCTGGAACATAACAGATATAGGGAGTCTAGTTGATAAGAGCTAGGTTATTGCACCAGGACAACCCTGTATCACAATTCTACATTTTATATTAAAGCCATTGGTAAACCGTGTAAAATTCCATCACCCCCAGCTGGATTCGAACTTGGGACCTAAATTTTGTTAAGCAGACAATCTATCATGTTGCCACAAAGGCTAGCTAAGAATGGCAAGAAAGATATATTACAAGAGTAATGTTTGAAAAAGTAACTGCTGAAATTAGTGTATGATTCATGGAAAACCAACCAACAAGTTACTCACTAGGCCAGGCCAATTTTGACCCCAGGGGCATAATTTGTACTATCTTGGTAGAAGTCCACTAGAAAATGCAACATAGCAATTATTAAGCTCTGGGCCCTGCAGTTTTCAATTTGTTTCACTATGATGGCAATCATAGTTCTGCATGAAATGGAATTCTTTGAGCATTTGACAGATGACCATGCAAGGAACAAAAAAGAAGAAGAAACTTTTAACAGCACTTTGTGCCAGGTGAGCTAATAAAAATATTAATGGCAATTTGTTGTTACTATTTATGTTAGTATGTAAGGCGAGATGTACCCTGAAAAACTACATGGTACAATTATTATGGTGAACAAAGTCTTAAAGAAATGCAGCAAATAGTTATAAAGTGTATTGTTGCAATGTATGTTCTGTATATGACTTGACACTACAGAATAACTCCTACCACCACCTCCTCTAAGACTTGATGTGAAAGAATAATTTCTACATAGCTCCATCTCCTCTGAACATGTTTCAATTACTGTACATCACTGAAGCTTGTTGCAGCGTCTAACATTTGCATTACATTAAAAACCATTTGCAACATCTTAATTTTACAAAATACGGCATCATAATCAAAATGTGGGTTTCAACATCCATCCATCTGTTGACAAACCTGCTATGAATCCATTTTTAAAAGTTGAAAAACCAACAGGCATATCTGTTAGCCCATTATCATTTTCAAAAGCAAAGTTTAACTCTCAGCATTAAACACATTTGCATTTTCGTGTTCAAACAAACACCTGCTAATGAGTAATTTCACGCAATGCAAGGCTATACCAAATCATATGTTTGGTTTATAAGAATCAGTATCATAATCAACATCAGTAAATACAAGGTTTTTCTTCTTTCATGTTAAATCTCAGTCAATTACCTGTAGCTATAATCCCCCTCAAGGTGGTATGGTTCTTATAATGCCCATACAATATGTTTTCATGATCCAAGATCTTAGCGAGAAACACACAGAGAAACACACCATCAAACATTAATATAATCATCCAATGTGCTCAGTTTTCACAAAACAGGGTTTGGCCTGTATAATTGTTGTTAAAGAGATTAAGCATAGCAAACAGGGTAATTATTACTGATGTAAGATAAAGGGCATAAGGTCTAACAGATGATAAGCAAAGGAACATGGGACTGTAAAAAGGTTGCGACTGACATATGGCAAAGGAAACAGGGTGTGACATACACATGGTTCATACAGAAGTTCCAAGAAAAGATTAAAGCACTTTTCAAGGACTTTCTTCTAATTTTCAAAGACTAAATTGAGGCGCGAACTCCGATTTCATGATTGTGTTAAAAGCCTTTAACCATGCTTTATAACTATCATTCGTGAGCCATGCCGATGAGAAAATGCCCTTATTTCGGCTCATTTTCACAAATTTTTCTGTGACCTTGACTTTTGGTAATGGGAAATCACTCCGGAAGCAAGCGTGTCTAAATTACGGAATAGAATATATATCAATGCTACTTCCAATAAACATATTTTTTTTTAATAAGTACCTCTAGTTGAAATTTTGTGAAAATTGGTTATTTGTCTTTTTACATTTGCGCAATAATAATTAATGCTCATATGGACCCATTTTCCAAGTCACAGTCACAGATTTCAAAAAGTGAGAAATCTTCATTTATGCAGAGAATGTCACTCCAAGAAAAAAAATTGAACCATGTTCCAGGATGAAAAAAGATGAAGTAATTTACCATGACAAGCCTGTCAGTTTCAGACCTTTATAAATTCATCAAAGCAAACACTGGTAATCAAAATCCACAATCAAATGCCTTTATTGTGCTGGTAAAATTAATCAGTGTTCTGATTACCATTATACATTTATATTTGATGGTCAGAGGCTGAACACTATTGCAAGATGGTTTTGTCATGTTAGATACGTTGCTTTTAGATGAAAAATTGAACCAGAAACTCATTTTTTTTACAGAAAAATAGGAAAAGTAGGAGCACTGATATATTTCATTTTGCATCATAAAACAAGAGGGCTATGATGGCTCTGTATCACTCACCTGAGTACCACTGTCCCTAGATTTTTTATCAGACACTTATGACAAAGTTTCACAAAGATCCATTAGAAAATGTGGTTTCTAGAGTGTTCACAAGGTTTTTCTATGACTTGACCACATGACCTAGTTTTTAAACCTATGAGACCTAGTTTCAAACTTGATTTAGAGTTCATCAAGAAAAATCTTGTTTCCCTTAGGCAGAGAATGTTGCTTCTTAAGGGTAAACCAGAACTTTCACCTGCACTACTTAAACTCATCATAATTATGGGTTAAAGGTTATTCCTACAGTTCCCATGACCAAGTTTTCTCTTTGTTTCATACAATTTCTTCAAACTTGGTGTGTTGACTGAGAATTACATTTGAAACAGAAATCTGCTATCAAAATAATAGGTCATCGATCCTGACATTGAATTATCTGCCCTTAGAAATCAGAAAATATAACTATTGCTGTGTTCAAGGGCAAATAAGTCAATATCAAGGTCAGTAATATGATTTCTATTTCAGATTTCTATTTCAAACTTAATTCTCAGTCAACATTCCAAGTTTGAAGAATTTCTATAAAAGGGAAAATTTTAAGCTATGTTCAAACAGGAATTAAACTGTAGCAAATGCCCTTCCACTGTGTTTCACAAATAGCCACTGAAAGCCTTTAAAAGCATGTTACAGCCAATGTAAAATTTTATAACAACAGAATTCTGAAAGTCTGATTAAAACTCCTCAAAGGGATAAGAATCTGCACAATGATAAAAATCAACAGATACTGAATTAATTTTCTCACCAGAAAATGTAAATTGTATTCATATTAAAATGCATGTTTAACATGCTAAACAGGCATATCTGCATATTTATCAGAAACAGTGCTCAGAAAACTTTTGGTCTAATGACCATCGGCAAATAAATTTGTTAATTTCAATTTTTTTTCTCCATTGTGAAATATTTTGCTGGAATAACAATGAATACGACATGTCATTTTGTGAAATTTTCTGATTTAAAATTCTGGCCAACAAGATTTTTTTCAAAGGAAAGAAGTTTAAACACTGAAATATCCTAAAGAGTTTTCAGAATTAAAGAAGACAATAACTACTTACGCCATGTTTCCTAAACAGTTTTTGTGGTGACATGGGGAGGAGGGTGACTGTGGCCAATCACCTACATTTTAAAAAAATCTGTAATATCATACTTTTTGAATGTTTTAAATTTATGCAAAAAAATGTTACCTTTCATAAATAAGAGTGGCATAATGTCACAGAATATGCTGTCACATTTGTGGTAATTCATTCTGGTAGACTGTGGTTTCAAACCAAGTAATAACAAGGATTATAAAGCACAATTAATAAACCACAATGACTGATGCCAAGAAATACTTTTCTATAAACATTTTGACTAGGTTTGGGTAAAATCCTAGATAGAGAAAGGACAGGGATAACTTTGAAAAAATATTTCTGGGCAGTAACTCTTGATCAAATAAGTTAGAAAGCATATATATATATGATTTTGTGAAATTTTAACAATTCAAGGGCAGTAACTCTGAAATGTCTGCAGCAATCTCAAGATATCATGCCCATATACAACTTTGACATCATTTAATTTTTTGGTGTTTATCTCACAGAATCTATTAGAGTAAGAGGTGAGACAGGGCTACGTTGGCTTCATTTTGGCAATTAAAAGACTGTAATGCCATGGACAATTTGAATGGTCTGTCTTACTATTCTGAGATATTATGCCCATATTTATTACATTGTTTAGTAATAATTGGAAAGAGACAAGACTGGAGTTACAGAGGGGACAACTGAAGTGAACGTACCCT
>JAUMHA010401404.1:0-11224 GCA_032359765.1 Saxidomus gigantea | reverse complement strand
TATCTGCTTCTGTCTCTAAAATAAAGGACCACAATGGAAATAAGAGCTTGCTCTTTATTGTGTTATCCTTGGTACTTTGTACTGAAAAAATACAACAACAACAATAGTAATTATGAACGAAAGAACATTTTGACATCTTACATATTATTAAAGTAAAGGAGCGTAGTTGGACTGATCAAACCTAAGCTGAAACTTTTATTCGCCAAAATTATTAGGCCTAGAAAAGGTCTTTCAACACTCTTAACAAATAAAAAGGCATAGAGAATAGGTTACCCGTTTACACGAAATTTTTATTTCACATTATTCACTATTCCTTGCTTGACGGAAAGGTGTCACAGTACTTGATGCATTGCCTTAATTGATTCTATCATATAATTTATTCTAGATTAGACGGCCATTTGACCCAAAAAAACCAATACTTTAAGCATTAAATACAATAAAAGGTTTGGGTATATGGGGTCACTTGTTAAAAAGTGAAGGCTAGTAAAAAGTTTTATTACATTCGGTGACCTACTTCTTTGTATTTGTAGTTATAAGCGCTATCATTTCTTGTGTTTGATTTATGCAGATATTGAAAACGATTTCCAACAAATGATTAGATAGTTTCTAGATATAATTAGACATATGTAAACCTAAAACAATTCGACAAGGCTTTTTTACTTTCAGTTAAAGTAAAATGCTACCTGAAATGAAGTATTTGTTTTATTTTCTGAAGTTTGCTACGGTAAAGTTCTTTGCAGTTGTTGATTGCTAAAAAAAGCAGTTTAATATGCTTATTATCACATTAGTGTTCACGTCTTCCTGTTCGGGATGTGATTAATATTTTAGGAAAGGCCGGCTTTACTTCCAGTTTTCCGTTTGCATCAATGTTTTGGTGTAAACACGTTCAATACGAAAATATACCGTATTTGTTGTTTAACGGCTATATAGATAGACATGGAAACGACCTTTAAACAAATTTTACGATTTGGTATTTGCGTTCGACTTGAACTGCATACGTCTGTAAAATATACTTGTGGTACTAACACACAAAATGTATGTATCTTACTTGTGTATCAGTTCCGGAGAGTAGGTGGGTATGTAACGTTTTCCTTATTTGACATAGTTTAAATGAGACAAAGAGCAGTCCAAACACCAACTAGTTTGAACCACAGTCTGGAATATCCAGAAAATAAATGCTAACACTCTTTTGTTTTAGAGGTTGGAAAATTCCAGTCAAGAATATTTTGTTTATAAATTGTTAAAATGTAAAGTTTCAGTGCAAATAATTATCTCAAAGATTAGATTTATACCTTCTAGTCCCGGATGCACATCTTTTCTGATATTTGTTTTCAATCTAAATGTAAATCCTTGCTTACGGAAACAAAGTTGATATGCGGAATATTAAGCCTCTAACTAGTTTACTTTTCTCAACAAGGCATAACACTAAGGTAACCATCTAAACGAAATTTTAATTACAGATTATTCACTATTCCTTGCTTGACGGAATGGTGTCAGAGTATTTTGATACATTGTCTAAATTGATTCTATGATATAATTTATTCTAGATTAGAAGGCCATTTGCATAAACAACAGTACTCAACGCATTAAATGCAATAAATGGTCTGGGTATATTGGGTCACTTGTTAAAAGGTAAAGGCTGGTAAAATGTTTTACTACATTCGGTGACCTACTTCTTTCTATTTGCAGTTATAAGCGCTATCATTTCTTTTGTTTGATTGGTGCAATTTACTCCGTATTTGACACAGTTATATACATTTCATTACTCCAGACAATGACCAATCCAAATAACAACTAGTTTGAACCACAGCCTAGAGCACCTAGAAAATAGATGTTAACACTGTTGGGAAATACCGGTCAAGAACATTTTGTTTATAGATGGGATCAATGTATAGTTTCAGTGCAAACGATTCTATTAAAGGTTAGTGATATACCTTCTAGACCCGGTCACGCTTCTTTTCTGATATTTATTTTCAATTCAAATGAAAATCTTTGCTTACGGAAACAAATTTGATACCATAATTTATTACATACTTTCATATTGCCCCGTTCAAAATTTTAGTTGCCTTCCGCCATCCTGTTTTGAAAAATGAAAGACTTTTCCTACTAATGTAGGTTTGTACTTTGAAATGTGAATAAATCATCTTTATATACATTCCTAAAATATTTTTTTTTCTTATGACTCCAGGCAAAACATCATTCCTGTCTATTCAATCAATACTCGGCTGATATACGTACCAGTAACTTTCGTAACCAGAACTGGTATTGCGTGCCCTATAAAATTCGAACCATTTTAATAATGAAACTCTTTTACATCAACTTAAAAATGATAAAAGTTTCTTTTTCATTTTAAAACCATAGTTTATCTTATTGTAAGAAACTGTCAAACTTCCACATACAAACCTGATTTTAACAAACAAATTTTTTAAAATAGTCCGTACAGCTGAAAGCTCGTTGTTCCCGCCAAATCAATTCGTTCGAAGTAATATTTCCCCATACAAGTTCAATAAACTATAATATGCGGAGTATTTAGCCTCTGACTGGTTTACTTTACTCGTTCCAAGACGTGTTGCAAAATGAAAATTTCTTATCTGTAATCAATTTTACGGATAATTGTTGTCAAATAACAAACGCTGTCTCCTACACAACAGCCATAACAATTTTGAATTTTTGCTTGGATATTTTATCCTTGAGGCAACTTTTATGGCGAAAGAGCTTATTGCATGCAATGACAAGCACCTCACGTAACTATGATATCGTCACAAAGTTAATAAGGTGTGATGACGACAATTATGTCTTGAGGCATATTTATTATTCAATCATCGTCGACAAAAACCTTTCAAAACCAATCCTGCAAACGTTTGTTCTACAAAGATCGCCTGTAGTATTGTGTCTTGTACCAGTAAATGAAATTATGAACTTTCTAATTTTTTCGCAATAGAAAACGGAACGAATTCTCGAAGAGTGCACATCGCGCTGTGCTTTTTGTAAGTTGTCATATAAGCATTACATAACAGTTTGTCAATAACAGTAACCAGTCTTAGAAGTTGATGAAAAGTTGTAATATACTTTTTAATGGGCCAGTGGTGGCAAATATCAATTTGTCATTGTCATTTTCAAACATAGGTGTTTTAACTATATAGCCAGAAACTATGTGAAGATTAATGTTGACTTCTAACAATATACATAACAGTGGTCCACTTAGGCTATAATAATTATTATTTATCACCAAAAATAATCATCGAGAAAAATAATCAATTAGATGAAACATCGCAAAATTAAAGATCTTCCCCGCCATTTGCGATGCCGAGGAGAAAACTGCAGATACTCTATGTATATGTGGTGTTTGTGCCTGCTCTCCCCCCGTAGTAGTGGCGTAGACTTTGGTTTCGATTGATGGAATCATATATCTCCGTATAGTGCAGTCATTTTCTAATAAGTCTGTAAAATGGCATATCTAATACTATGACTAACGACGTTTGTCTATGATCGACATGTGTTTTGTATGGTTGCATTTGCCCTTAAGAATAATCTCAAGTTCATATAACGTATTACCATCATGTACTAGATTTAGTAATACGTTATATAAACTTGAGATCTTCCCCGCGATTTGCCGTGCCGAGGAGAAAACAGCATTTTCATGAGCCTTGAGATACCTTTTACGTACATTTAAACGCTCTCTTAGTAACTCAGATACTCAATTTATATTTGGTGTTTGTGCCTGCCCTCCCCCAGGAATCTGGATCAAAGCCGGCACTAACCAAAAGCATTAATGTTGAAATCAAGATAGTCTCAATAAGCTTGAATTCCAGTTCAGTGCATTGTATAATTACATTTAAACTGGTGTTTCTGTGTCGAGAGATTGCTATTCTTTGCAATTATTGATCGAATCACAAACGGAAACATACTTGATACATCTCTTGGTAGAAACTGTTAATTATTGCTGATCAATTATCTGATTCTCGTAGATTGTTGACAACTTAAATCCGCACATTTAATGTTTCTATCTAAACTCATTCTATCAGTTAAAAAACATCAAAACTGTGAACAAGGTCACATTTCCATAATAAATTTGGAGTCGAACAGGTCGCAAATTTGTGTAAAAAATCGGAACTTGCTTTTAAAGATCAAACGAAAACACATCGTCGGAGGTATCTGTTTGATTCTGATATTCTTGCTGAAGTATCCGTCTGGAGAATAACCATATTTGTCTCATACGAGGAGCTCGCCTAGATTACATAAAGCGTATCGACAGTCATTGCAAAAAGTGTCTAACACATACATTTTCTCAGATTCCATCACCACTTTGTGTCTACGTTTTAAGAGACCATGCATCATTGCACCAACGTTGCATGTAATATTCATGTTTATATTTAGTGATTCGTGTCTACGACATTCTGTTTGCAGAATTGTAAAACCATGTATACACGACAGTGGTTTCAACCATTTTTTTTTTTTTTTTTTTTTTTTTTTGGGGAATAATTTTTTTTTTCAGTGGTTTCAACCAGTTTGTACAAAGGTGAGATTTGCCAAAAGCCGTTAAATAAAATCGTCTGAAAGTTGTAATCTTATCTTCTTAGCACTTGTATTTAATAGAAATTATTGTACAATTACAGAGGTAAAATTATAATTTTGTTACTGTTTTAATTTTCCGCTTTGCGTTTGTTTTCATTCCATTGTATTGAAATTTGTATAAGAATACATACAAGAATTGCACGCACAGTTGAAAACCACAACGTATCTTGTAGAGAAGTTACTAAAATTAAAAGTTGAAAGGCCCGTTGACAGCTGCTTGGTAAAAGATCACACTTTTCTCCCGAAGATGTCTACGGAAAATTAGTCACTTGAGAAGTTTGATAAGTATATACGTGTAATTGTGAGAAAGAATTGGAACAAAACTGTAGAAGTTTGTCTTATGTAATGATCATGTCTTTGATAGCATAAAATTAAATTCAATTCTCATACAAATCACTAGTATGCAATTATAGAACGGCGAAATTACTAGTATGCAATTACGAATTCGTAGTATACAAAACATACATTAGTTTGTACTAATGTACTTATTCTCGATTGCGAAACAAGTTCTTACAACTTATATTAATCGCTCTCGAGACCCATTCCAGATGGAATCAACCTCGAAGGGAGGCCTAAGGACACTACCGACATGACGATGGTAGGGATTGAACCTGGAGTCCTTCATTCCTGAGGCGAATGCGCTACCATACAAAACATACATTTGCATGATCGTCAGGTAAAAATTATTTTTAATTGTTTTTATTCAATAATTTCCTCATCAAGAAGTAAAGTTACTTGCAATATTAACAGTGGATAAGACTTTAATATTAATAACCTTCGATTTCCTGACATATAACTTATACATCTTTCTAAATTTAGAATGAAAATATTTTCAACTATGTTCAAAACGTTACGTTTTCTTGTCTATGTGTCGAAATACCCGGAGAAGTAAAAGGAACCAACAAAATTTAGTTATCAAACAAAAGGTATTAGATACTAGAACATCTTAATGGAATATAACGTCATATTAAATTTAATGTCATATAAACAAAGAAGACTAATGCAATCTAGAAATGTTTACTTTACTTACTGTACTCGGCATATTTTGAATCTCGCTGAAATGCTACGCACCACAGTAGATAGGTGTGTTTGAATAGAAATTTGCTCCAGACGTCTAGCTTTAAAGTAAGTCGAACGCCTACGCAATAGAATTTAATTGATGCTACAAAGGATACATTCATAATGGCCTTCTATCATCCTTGAAGACATGTGATGCTTTTTTACACTTCTGGAAGCCACAATCTTGCAGGAAATGTCACACACGCATTCCTCAGTACACAACTGCATTGACAATTTTGATCAATCACTCCTATCCATTAGTGTCATTTTCTCTGAGGGTGCAAAAAGCCTATAAGCTATGTTCTGTCTTTCAATTATTTTGAAATTAGGAGATTATTTTAACTTAATGTAATCTGAAGAAACAAATACGTCACGAAAAGGTCGCAATTTCTTTAATTGTTTAACAAAAGTGATTTACTCCCTAGAAGTACCATTTGAAACCCTGCTCCGAATGCATCAACGGAGAAACAAGTTACACGATGCATTGGTACATAGTTGCAAAAGTTCATTGTGTTTGCAAGTTTACAATTTTAACAGCATACAAAATATATGAAAATATATTTATATATATATACGTCCGAATATATTTCTCTTGAAGATATTTGTTATAGATACTTCCATGAATATTAATGCATTGTGCAACGTAAAGTAGTGCTTACGACCTTAACCGATTTCAGTAAATATTTGTTGCCTAGAAAATAACATTCACAAAAATGTCAGCTTTCAGATGATGTGCCAGCCTGAATCCTAGCTCAAATATCAAGGTCACAGTCCCTTATAAAGGGTACTAAAGTGATACTCAACCCCCTGACTCAGATTTCTGAAACCTTAAATTGTACAATTATTATAAACTGAATCTTTGCCTAATAAGACAATATGTGTGGTGAAAAACTCTAGATTCTCCTAGCAAACATGAAACAGTACAAAGTTTATCGAATAAGTAAAAACTTAGCCAAAGCTGTAGTTGATAGTTATCATACAGAGACGAGTTGGTAATTTCTGTTTAATGTAAAATTCTCATTAACGTCATATTCTTATTTATTATATTTACTTTTTTGTAATAATTTACCCTTCGGGTTCGTAATGGCAACTTTACAGCTTTACGTACAGGCATTTTCCATAAGTTTTTGTTGAAAAGGTTTGCATTGAAATTTATCTTTATTTTCATAATAACTTTTCCAGCTGTTTTCTGAGTGCCCTAAATATAAGAAAATAATTGTTGTAAAGTATTAATCTTTGTTTGAAAAAATAGCAAGCTACATCACTGTGATGTAACCGAAACGGTCTCAAAGATGGCGGACGAGTGAGGTGGGTGCCTATTTTTTTTCATCGTAACTAGTTGAAATAAAATTTCAGAAATCAAAATGTTACACAGGCCGATTTAACAATGACCCCCTCATTCTCTGCAAGATCCGTTCAAATAAACATTGCTTATTTTTGATGAAAGTGAACCAATGTTGGTGCTCCGAGGTCAAGCGAGAGGTCCTCGGAAAATGCTCAAGCTATGAAGGATTAGTCCCCGATAACTACTGTTCTGTAGATTATGTCTTAACGATCAAAATATTATATGTTTGTATATTATCATGTACAGGAATTGGACAAAAAAGCCACTTACACAAAATATGCTCCGTACGGACAATATCTGAATAAAAACTGTACTGTGCATAGATGAGACCATACTTATGTCTTTTTTACCAAACATGAGGGATAAAAATGCGTTTTAGATGAAATCTGCTTATTTTCAGCGTGTAATGTTTCAATATTTGATACATCTTGGATGTAGATACTTTGATATACCATTGTCGATGTTAAGCGCATTAAGTACAGAAGTTAAAAGTTCAAACCTGGAAGCACCCCAGCAGCATCCCTCCCCATATGACTAGAACAAAACCTTTAGAGACCCGGCGCCCTGGTTACATAATCAATAAAAATATCCCCCCTCTAAATGACTTTTGATCATTAGGGTAGTGCAGATTGATAAAATAACATAAATTCATCTTGGATAACAGCAATAAGACCAATTAGATAGATTCAAGCTCCTATGTTTGACAACTAGCGCTGTTTATTTCCACTACTTTAAGCACGATTTCTTTTGCATTATAGTTGATGTCTATCAATTTCCATGGGCTTGGTTGTAATAAGGAGATTGCTATTAAACGGAGATAATTGGTCCTCTATTAGGAAAACCTCTCTGTCACAAACACGCTGATGTTGATTTTACACTCAGTTTATGATTTTCAGGCGAACATATTACCATAAACACTGATATATACAAAACGGTAAATTCTATATTATATAAATCAGAACACTGCTTAATAGCTTCAAAGTAACATGTTAGGTCATAATAATACCGGTATCATATTTTACTGCAACGCCAACAGGTTTTCAATGAAAAGTAGACACTTATAGCATACGTGTTTGTTATCTCTCGCCGTAAAGCGAGAGGCGTGAATTTGTGTTGCTCCGTCCGTTCGTCATTCCGTCGTCAGTTTGTAATATTTCTCGTTCTCTCCATATATCCTAAACCCTTGAAGTACTTTCATGAAACTTGGGTCAAATGTTCATCTTATCAAGACGACGTCTAGAACCTATGTTTCAATATTGTCACATGATGCTTAATGTCACACTTAAGGTTCACTGGGTGTGTTGTGTTTGCATTATACGTCTTTAACCCTTGAGGGATTTTTAGACGCTCGTATTAAGTGTTCAAGACGACATGCAAAACTCATTTCACTACCTCGCTGACTCCAGATTAAGTTCATATTTAGAGAACACTGACATTTACTATTGGCTCTGTATTTCTTAGACCCCTTGTAAGACTTTTAGGAAACTTTAAAATAATCAACAATATACTTATTGATTTATCTACTTACCCAGCCGCTTTAAGAGAAAAATCACACATTTGTTCTGGTGTCCATGGTAAAACTACGAACATTTGCGTTAGATTAGCAATTTCACTGAGAGAAATACTGCCCTATATCATATATATATATGATGTACATATCAGTTTATACGATAAGACCTCTATAGTGGTAATATTACAGTAACCAAAGTGCTCCTTAGACTTTTAACGGTGATACAGATTTCTTAAACTGTAGTTATAAATTGACAATGTTAATTACTTAAGTAGTCTAAATCAGTGATGAATGTTTTTCTTACAATTATGATGGTCCCTTTGGTGGCTAATGAACTAAAATATACAGATATAGCATAGTGAATGAGATTGTTTCGACCTGTGGGCCCTTTCCAATTGTCCAAAATTACCCCAGCTTCAACGCACTTCCTAAAATTTTAATAAAGCTCATGAATAATAGCTGTATGTCCAAATATGTATGCACCTGTACATAACTATCTACAATGTAGAAAACATCGTCCTCAGGATTGGTTACTTTATTAGATGATAAAAAAATTCCTCGAATAAACATTCTTTCAACGTTTTTCCCAATTGATGCTTGCAAATTCGATTACAGAAACTAAAAATAAACAATAATACATAAATACTTCCTACTCTTAAAAAGCATTAGAATCTGTGAATGATTGAAAGATTATATCTGAATTTTCGTGAATATGTCTTCATGCTCAGCGGTAATGGCATGGAGAATGATACCCTGTTATAATACTTTCATATTTGTAATATAGAGGTGTTGATGTTACAGAGTACCGCCATTTTTTCACTTTAACAGTGCAGTAATCAAAAACTATGGAGAAGCAGGGTAACATGACAGAAATAATTTAGCAATATGCTGCCTTGATCCAGCGCATAAACAGTAAAGATGGACATGTCAGTCATCATGTAGCCGAGTCGGTCGTGGGCGCCAGCATCTCATATCTGACCCTAAATATTGGACTTTGACCACAGTCTATTATCCCAAGGCTGTGTTTTCATTCATATTGTGTTTGCAAATGTATGCAATCAAAACGATGAGGCTTAAAAATTGTAGTATCTTACACCAATCATCAAAATTCTATATACAGTTATGAATGACGAAATATACTGTATCATCATAGGTACACAGATGCAGTTGGCGTTGCGTTTACGCAAAGAGTCGTTCTTTAAAGTAAATGCTGTTTTCTTACTGTTGGAAGAGTTGTTAAAAGCTAAAATTATAATTTTAAACTACTGCTGTTTAAAATTTCCGCTTTACGTTTGTTTTCATTCCATTGTATTGAAACTTGTATGAGATTACATACAAAAACTGTACTCACAGTTGAAAAATACAATGCATTTTTGTAGGGAAAAAAATAATTTAAAAATAGAAAGGCCCGAGGACAGCTGCACGGCAGGAGAACACACCATTGTCCCAAAGATGTCTGTGAAAAATTAGTCACTTGAGAAGTTGATATATTGTAATAGGTGAATATGTACGTGCAATGTTATAAAAAAGAATTTGAACAAAACTATAAAATTATGTCTTATGTAATGAACATGTCTATAAGAGCATACAATTCAATTAAAATTCTCATACAAATCACTAGCATGCATTTAAGGAATGGCAAAAATAAACGAATTCTTCGTATACAAAACACTTCTGTCTATATTTGCATGATCGTGAGATGAAGATAACTTTGAATTACTTTTATTCTAAGCAAGTAGTCAATTCATGTGGAAGATTAATTGTGGATAAGACTTTAACATTAATCGCCTTCGATTTTCTGACGTATTACTGAAAAATCTTTCTTAATTTAGAATGTAAATAATTACAACTGTGTTCAAGATGTTGCACTGTTTTGTCTTTGTTTCGAAATACCCAGAGAAGTAGTAAGTACCGACAAAATTTAGACAGTATCAAACAAAACGTATTAGATACTAGAAAATCTTAATAGAATATAACGTCATATTAAAGTAAATGCTATATAAAACAAAGTACCTAATGCAATCTAGAAATGATTCTATTTAAGCACTTACTATACATTGCATGTTTTGAATCTCGCTGAAATTCCATGCACCAGAGTAAATAGGTATGTTTAAATAGAAATATGCTTCGGGCGTCTATTATGGCTTTAAAGTAAGTTGAACGCCTTCGCAAAAGAATTTAATTGATGCTACAAAGGATACTTTCATAATTGCCTGCTATCTCCCTTTTAAGGCATGTGATCTTGTTTACATTTTCGAAAGCCAATAATCTTGCACAAAATGTCACACACGCATTCGTCTGTCCATAGCAGCATTGACAATTTTGATCAATCACTCCTATCTATTAGTGTCATTTTCTCGGAGCGTGCAAAAAGCCTAAAACTTTGTTCTGTGTTTAATTATTTTGAAATTAGGAGATTATTTTAACTTAATGTAATCTGAAGAAACAAAAACATCACGAAAATGTCCCATTTGCTTTATTTGTAGAACTACAGTGTTTTTCTCCATAGAAGTACCATTTCAAGCCCTGTTCCGAATGCATCAACGGAGAGGCAAGTCACACGATGTATTGGTACATAGTTACAGTAAGTACATTGGATTTGTATACAAACAGCATACGAAATCTATGAAAATATTATATATTTATTACCCTTACATAAAATTTGCGGTCTTCTGATTGGTCAACGATCCGTAAATAGATATTGATATTTACGGGCAAGCCGGTAATATACACTT
>JAUMHA010401393.1:0-11224 GCA_032359765.1 Saxidomus gigantea | reverse complement strand
TCCCTAAGAAAATTGATGTGAACAGGGAATGAATTATAGAGTTGAAACCATAATTATGATTGTGCTCAAGGTCAAATCACCATTGGGAACAACAGTTTTTTACTGTAAACCGGAAGACAACATGAGATAAATGCTGATGATCAAGAATCAAATCACCATAAAACATCATCCTGCACTACAACAGAGTGGGTTGAGAGTGTTTCAAAGATGAATGTTTATAGATAAACCATCAGAGAAATGGTCAAGCAGAGGATTTTCCAACTTTATTAGCACAGGATGGATGTTAAATCAGTATCTCAAATAAATATAATTGTCTAAAAGTGCTTACATAGATGACACTCTCATTTTTAGTAACAAAAACACTGCTGTTTAAGATGTTCCATTTTTTGAAAGCTTTAATAAAAAGGACAATAGAGTTGGCAGATTTCAATACTACAAAAAGCAGATATTTATAGTACATTCTTGACCTACACACTATGTTCTGTTGATTTTGATTTCACAATTCAAAGAAACTCACAATTTAAGAAAACCAGTGCATCTATACTTCTGTTAGTATATTGTGAATTAGGACCTAAACTTTCTATCCCTTTAAAATTTCCACATACAGGGTTTGAAAATGATCTATAAAACAAATAGATTGGAACCTACATAAAATACCTAGCAACACACCTTAAGCTCCTCAAACTGCACCCTAGAAATACAAGAACCATCCAAGTAAACTTCTTACTGACTAGGATACATACCCCTGTGCCCAGCATCACGGGTAAGAGCCTTTGATCTGTACATACATGTAATAAAAATTGTAACAAAAATGATATTTACCTAGTTGATCTATCCCATGTGTAAGACAATAAATTCTGTCCAATATTTCCACAATACATCTGCATGGCAGACAATTTTTCCATGATAATGTTGTAAAAGTAAAAAATCTCAGTCTCTCAAAACTTTCCTGTGTTTGACAGAGTCAGATATGCATTTAGTTTGGACACCCAGACCATCGGGGAATGAATTTCACACAATGTTATTATTGATAGTTCATTTTATTTGCATTTGCATAAAATACAATCGTATCATCCCGAATTCATCTAGAATTGAAAACTCATCGTAAATCTAATGTTACTTTATGTCATCGTATCACTCATCCTTCTTCAATTTTGTCTCTGTCTTTTGTAATTTCCAGCCATTATTAAAGAACATTCTTCAATATTAACTAGATCATAATGTCCTATATTGCCGACTATTGTCTGCATGGCTTTTCCTTACTTCCATTTGTTTCATTTAATAGTTCCATAATATGTCCCTCTTACAATGCATGCTCAATCATCATGACTAAATCAATTGTGATGCTGTGTCACATTGCAATGACAAAATTCTCAGAAACAAGACTTCAAGTGCTGATGCAATAATGCTGTCTCGTCTAAAACCTACCGTATAAAGTTTTTAGCAATGATCATTAATTTTGTGAGGACTGGAGCAAACTTTTAAAATTTAGTAAAATTAACAGGTTTACTTTTAATAGATCAAAACTTTGAGGTTTGAACAAATCTCAAAGACTAACACCATTTTTGATTGGTGTAATACCAAATGTGGCTTTGATAACTATTGATTGTAAATATCACTATAATGGAACTGTAAATTAATTGTGATTGGATGTATACATTTATCTCATTGTGTACAAGGGCTGTCCAGAAAGTTCTTATGCTATGGTTTTATTTACTTTTGTCCTATGGAGCAACTTTGAAATTTTGTCACATAATTATAACAAATTTTATGTGTTGTCATGGTTACCCAGCTCTTTTGGGGCATTTATTTATGACCACTGAAAGTAACTTTTATTGTCAAAGAACTAAATCTTTGCTCATCGTCTAGCTATGGTATAGACTTTCTAAGGCATATATTCTGTGCATGACTGCTAAACTATATATTTCTATGTTACTAAAATTCAAATTTAAAATAAACCTACCCATGCTGTGGAAAAATAAAATCGCTTGGCATAAATATAGGGAGGATAAGCTTGACAGAGTTCTAATTGAACAAAGGAAAACCTTCAAGGTAGTGCACTGAGATGAGATGAGACTGCTAGTGATATTGTCAGAGTTCTGTTCACTCTAGGACATGTACAAGAGATAATATTCTTTCAGAAAATAATTCTTTCACTCTATCAGAACTGTACTTTAATGGCATTAAAAATATCTTCTTCTTCTTTCTTTCAACATTTGCAAGATTTTACTTTTTTTCTTTAAAGAAGGGTCCGCAACTTTTTTGAGACAATCATTGTATGAAAAAGTGCAAATTTTCATACTATAATAAAAATGTCTTCATTTTATATCCAATTTTGGTGCACTTAATTTAATTACTGACTAATATATTGCTATTAACTACCAATTAATGTTTTCTTTTTATTACAACAAAATGGCTGCATCGGAAAATTTGATTTCCTATAACAAGAACTGTTGTCACTTCTTCAAGAAAATCTGGCACATCTTACTTCTGGTTACACATAAATAAGGAAGTCTATGCTTTTATTCACAAAATCCTCATCACAGACTCCACGGCATAATTTTGTCTGCTTCCGCAACAGAATATGTATCTGTGTATAAACATCATTACATTTCCACTTTTGTATAAATATTTGATATAAGAAAGCTGTTATCTCATATTGCAATATCTGAGTTGCGTAATTTTCTAACAGTACACATGAAAATAAATCACTTTTTGCTATGCTGACACCATTCAGAACTCTTGACCAGAGTAATAAACTGTTCTCCAAAATTACAACATTAAATATTCATACATATGAGTAATATTTTATCTTCTGAATGTAAAAAATCTTAATGCAAAATTTTTGTATTCCAGTAGAATGCTTGACATCCCCTGCAGCTTCACTATTTAACATGTTAGTGATTGTCCAGACATCCTTATAAGAAAACAATTAACCTAAGACTGGCATACATTCCCCTGTATCTGGAAAGTTTTGTGAAGACCATAGCAACCTTATTTTGAGCTTCAATGGAGTGGCGTTGCGTGCACAATTTTTACGCTTAAATCAATTGCGATGCGTTCTATGTCGCATTAACTGATTAATGACAAATTTCCCAGGAAGAGTTTCCAATCAAGTGAGAATTCAATCAAAGAATTGTTACTAACAACACATTTCAATCCATCTGTCTGTCTTTTTAAATTAAATGATTAACTAACTATTGAAATATAACCAATCTGTCTGTCTCAAATGCTGAAGATTAACTCTTTTTTTTTGCATAAAATTATCAAATTTTACATTTTCATTTTAAAGAAATCAATATTTTAAACTCTTTAATCAAAATTCTACCTTGTGGACTCAAAATTAAATAGTTGTAGAAACATAAAATTATATAAAATTTCATAGAAATAGGGAAAGAAATTTGTTTTTGAGTAAGTGTGCCTTTAACCTTGATCCAATGGTTTTTTGTTACTACCATGTTTCCATGTATAGACAACACCAACAGACACAATATACTTATACTGTCTTGAATATTTCTTAAATGAAAGAGTTTGAACCAAGCATAGACAAGAATTCTCTTTGTAAATCAATGGTGTCCTTGACCATCACTGCACACAACTATCCCAGAGGTTGCGGGTTCGAGCTCCACTGGGGTTACGACCTTACCTTCTCATAATTATGACACCTGTACTGAATTTTCCAGGAAGTGGACTCAAGAGTGACTAGATAAGCTACATGCTTTTTTCACAATCCAGCTAAAATATATTTGTATAAACTAAACTATAAACAAGTACAAATATTTCTTTGTAATTTCACTTGAATCGAACCTAGTAAAAACAAGAACATTAGGGCATAGTTAATACAAGAATGTTCTTATTTTAGTGACAGAAACCTTGGCCATGAGTTATGCAACAGGCATAAGTAAACATAATGCTGGTGTAGTTTTGGAAAGATTATGACTTATGTACTCATTAACACTGTGACAGCTATCCAATTAATCTTATCTGACAGGGAGGAAAAACAACATCGATAATATATGGTGGTTGTAAGTTAATGTGTCCCAACCATAAGGCAGATAAGACATGGTTGAATCCTTCTCCTATAACATATGGTATCCACCCACAGGGCAGGGCAGCTCAGTTTACCTGTAGCCTTAGTGTCCCAACTATCAAGCAGCTAAGATGGGACTCTGTGTTGTAAACTTTAACAATAAGAGGGTAAAATACTGAGTTAAAAGAGCCATAAAAACAGAAAACTTCCCTTCCTCTGACATGAATATGGTAATTCTGACATCCAAGAAAGGTTGCAAAACATAGGGCCATTTTTTCTAATGAAAAATGTCAAATATCAATACAGCAGGATTATGTAACAGGACCACACAAATGGTCCACAGTTGTTCAATGGAATTTATGCAAATATTTAACTAATCATTTAAGTTTTACAAGAGACATTATCTGCAATAACTAAAATGAAACAAGAGGGCCAAGATGACCCTATATTGCTCACCTGGCTACCATTGGCTACTGTCAAACTTGACCACATTTTGCTTCAGTGGCTGTTTGGGAGTTATATTTAAGGTTCGAGTTGGGTAAAATTCGGCAAAGAGTATAATCAAAGATTTTGCTGTAGAAACTGGGCTTATCAAGTTTTGGCAAAACACTATGCAGTGCTTCCACCATCAAAGTTAGCTTTGAACCTTTTAATGAAAAAACAATGAAGTTTAAGTTCCTCTACTTAAATTTTTTTCTCATTCATCCATCACATAATTATATTCAAATGATTATAAAAATTGAGAATTTGAAAAAACCCTCTAACAAAAGAACACCACCTTTTATAAACGCTGCCTCAGGTATCTGCTTATTTAGCAGCTTAGTGTAAAAATAGAGGAATAAATTTAATGAGTTGATAAAAATAGGCAGGCTGCTTTAGATTCAAGAAATATATAGCCAAAGACAGGGGGTTTTCAACAATCTAAAGATTCTTCTAAATTTATTCTTAGAGATTGGATCATTGCCAAAAAACTTGGCCTAATGCCAGTATCTAAAATACTTTTCAATAAGTCCAGAAAGAACTAGATTGTCTATTTTTGAGACTGGTCAAGGTGCTAACACAACCATGCATAACTCATGGAGAGGAAAAACATTTGATATCTGTCAAAGACACTAACACTTAATACAATATACAATAATCCCTATCCAAAAAAAATATGAACAAATGATCAGTAAAAAGAATAACCCTCCCTTGGCTTGGTCAATTTTGACCTGGGGTCATGATTTGAACAATCTTGGTAGAGGTCCACTAGGCAATGCCACATGCTTAGTATCTAAGCTCTAGGCCTTTTGTGTTCAAAAAAGAAGAATTTTAAAGGTTTTCTTATATAGGCCTGTAGAGACAATGCTACAACAATACTCTAGGTCAAAGGGAGACTACTCCCACACTTTACAAATATCAGGAACTAGTACTAGTTTTCTCCCTTGGCAAGAGGTAAAAAATCAAAACCCTACCAGGTGGAGACAATTTTACCCCAGGTCCATGATTTATATAACTTTTGTAGAGGACAGTCCAAGAATCATCCACACCAAATATCATAAACATCTAGCAAGCGGTTTTGGAGAAGATGTCATTTGAAAAAAAATGTTAACAGACACAGTACACCTGACAGTGAGTGATAACAAAAGCTCATCCTAAGCATAATTATGCTCAAGTGAGCTAAAAATATCAAGCCTACCTTAACCCCAGTTTAAATACCCCCACCCTTTTATGAAAGAAAAAATGAACATATCAGGTCTGGAGACAGGTATATTAACACAATAATCCTTATCAATATTGATTCATCTAGTGAAAAATAGAAGAAACAACACTTAATTCCATCAATCATCTCTTAGTTTGTATTTTGTGTCTAGAATAAACGTCCCCTGGGTCATAGATTTTGAAAGAAATTGGTCCCAAATAAACACCCCCTTGGTAAAAAATGTAACACCCCTGGGGTTATTTAAATCTGATACCTCTAAAAACAATGAAGTTGTTTGCCCATACTAAGTTGATAAGCTTGCATACATCAAACTTTAAGCACATTTTTGTTAAACAAGGGCCATGATAAAAAGATTGCAATTTTTTCTTGTCATAACAGGACTTATGTAACCTGTTTGTCTGATAACCTGATATCTTTGTAATTTTAGGTCCAATATGTGGTTACTAAGATATGTAGAAAATTATCCAAGTATTTGGGGCCCCAAGGTCTTCTGAGACTTAAAGCGCATTAGCATACAACCTTTTGTCCTGCATTATTTCAATTATATAAAGGGGCATAAAGAACAGTTTGACACATGTCAATATTCCATTTTACAGTTGCCTTGATCAAAGGATGTCTATTGAGTGTTCATGGTGCTTTGATGTGATTTCAAAGGTCGCCAAGTTTGCTCATTCTTTTGATGATGAAACAGTTTGCATGGTGATTATATCAAGTGTTCTGATTCAGAAATTGAACATGCACTGAAAATATATGGAGATATCAATATTACTGGTAGCACATTTACAGGTGTTGAATTTAAAAAATAAAAATTGTTGCAGATTTATTCTTTACATCCTAGGATGAGATTATTATCAAACTACAGTAAGGATTGAAATTTTATTTTGATTTTTGGTGGTCCCAAAAATCAAAGAAATACTGTAACCTAATTGAGGCCCCCTTTTTTGAAAATGTTATGCCTCCCTGGGCCTCCAGTATGACTTTTACAGTTGCTCTCATGCAAAACTTAAAAAAACAATCAAGGAACACAATAAATTTGAAAGAAATAACAGTTATTACTAAAGGTAATCTGTACCCCACATTTCATTTTTTTAAGTAGGTTTATCACTTTTTAAAGCTATGAAGTATAAATTTCATTTATGGTATTTTCAATTCATTCCTATCAAGTGTACTTAAGTCTCAATTTGCTATTTTCAAGATTATCATGCATACCAAGTTTCTCTGTAATACTTAAAAACTGTAGATTTCGTAATAAGTGAAGCAAACTTTATACAACAGACAAATCAACCAATCGCTGAAACGCTCCTAAATTTCTTTAGGCTAGTATATAGTTTACTTTAAGGACTTTTCACAAGGTTGTCTACTAATATCAGTATTATAGTACTTGAACAAGACAGCAATTTGTGTAACTTACAGGATTTTAAACTTATTAGTGCTGATAGAATTAAAACACAGTGGTACTTAACATTTCCTTTCAGCCAAAATTGATGATGGTAATTTGTAGAACATGCACTCATGACATTTCAGTTTTTTTGTTTTACATTCTGGACATATCCAGTTACCTTTCTCTCATCCAAATGTATCATGAATATATAGACCACTGATGCCTGATATAAAACCTTAAGTAACAGTCAAAATAAAATTGATTTACAGTGCAATTATCTAAATGAAGTTTGCCATTTTGTAGATGGTAAAAAGTCATTAAAAGCAGATCAATTGTAGAATTCCACTTGTAAATTATCATACTGCCTTGTAATCATGCATGATGCAATATTCCCTGTCATAACTGTCTATGCAATAAATAAAACAAACACATAAAAACAACATTTTCATAACTAGAAGCTGGAACTTATTCCTCAGAGAAGATGCTTAGCAAAGCAATGTCCAAGAATTTCTCATATTCTGTTCATAAATAATTCTTGAAAAAGCCATAAAAGAACAAGACATTGCGTTGCAATAATCTTTTTATAGATCCTTTGATCCTGCTACTTTATACATTATGAACAATATGGCCAAGTAAGGTCTTAAGTCACTCATATGAAGAAGCTTAGGTTCAAGTGGTCAACAATGCCATTAATTTTAATGTCACCAAGTACCGTGTAGTACACCATTGTTCTGTATAGTACTGTAGTATTACAGATATAGTCATAGTCTCAGGATTGTTCTGATGATGATATAAATGATGATGGACAGGTGCAAGATCAGCAGACCTCTCATGCTGATGTATCAATTGATGCAAGTGCTGAGGACATTCAAAACTCTGGGTTTGGTAGGTTTTGTAAGACTTTCAGAAAAAGTGATCTCACATCGAAACCTGTTGATCCACAGCTTCCCAAACTTGTGAATGATGCTTTTTGTGAAGGGTTGACTTATTAATAATATAAAAATATTCTAAGACATTCTTAGACCAGAGAACTGTAAACACTTGACAGAAACGAAAGTTAACCAAGATGTGTAGAGTGCTTTACAACAAACACAGAAGGAAGATTTGAAACTGAGGGTTATTCCAAATTGTTTTGAAAAAGCAGCATGTAACATTGTTAAAGTACTAAATACATGTGCAGAACCATTTTAAGAAGAGACTTTAGAACTTTCTATAAATACTGCAAGGTTGTTGAGCCAGGCTAATAGATGGTTAAGCTGTCGTAGGAAAGAGCATCACAAGAATGATATGGACAAGCCATTTGGACTTCTTGGAGACATTCCTGTATAAAGATAAGGGCTTTTAAATGCCAAGTTATTTAAATCTCATCTCATCACTTCAGTATAGTAGCTTACTACAAAGCATCTCAACCAAACATCAATTTAAGGCAAGATTTGCTCATTGAGGAGGGGGTTTACATCCAAAGTGCTAATGGGACTTTAAATGGAGGTCATATTATAACATGAACAAGTCAAAAGGTGACTTAAACTGGGCCAAAAGTGTGATGTTATATGCATCATAATGAATTTTCATGGCTCTCAAATGAGCTTTTAAGAGAAAAACCATGGCAATCAAATCTAATAACAAGTGATATATTTGTTAAGATATCTAAAGTGTTTGTGTTTATAACTTAAAATTTTCTTTTAAAATGGCAAAAAAGTCATCTCTAATTTAGATGATCATTTTTATTTTTGCTGGTTGGAAAGTGTTCTGGGAATTGTCCATATTTACAGCGAATGAATGTAGGTGACTTACTGCGTTTGTCTCAATGTCTCGCTGAATGTTTTAAAAGTGGTTCCAGTATGAATTGACCATAAATCTCTGCATAATGTATATCTGTCGATAACTTACTCAGTATGTGCATGACTGTCTACCGCTTCCTAAGTATGACTGCACATACAACTTTCAATGACTTACCATGACATTGTGTAACAGTCAACAGTTTACTATGTATGAGAGTTTCAAGAGTTTGAGACTGCAATCCTGGTAAAATACATAGATTTAAAACGAAGGTAAAACTAAACTTCTGAGTAATACTGTCGACAGCTTTAATTAATTCTGTTCATCATTGTTAATAGTATAAAATGTTCCACTGTGAAAACTTCAAAGTGACACTGTCAGTCTGCTTCACTTTCAAAAGCCTAATTGTGTAAAAAAAACAGTGTTCTGGTATAGTAATCTGACAGCCAATGCTAAAAGAGAGATCTATAAATACTTTGTTATCTGCTTCTTTGCAGAAACTGGACTTTCCGCTTATTTTTAAGTAGGTATCATTCCCTTGCCAGTTTCCAAATTAAACTGTCTCACCAGTGTACCATCAATGTAACTTTTTGCCACAATCAGGCAAGTTGTTTGTTACAAACATATTTATGAGCCTTGGGAATTCCTGAACAACAGTCTGTATCTTCAGAGAGGAGAAATATGATATCAGACATGGTTGATATTGATAGAGATAAAGCCACTAACTGATGTTTCCTGGAATATTGGACAATCATACAAGTTAGAGAATGGCTGAATGGGTCAAAGTTTCAACCTCAATGACTTCAGGAAACTGGCAAAGGTAGCTAAGTGTTAAATTGTTGTATAATATCAGGTTATTCAAACAACAGTATGTGAAAGTTACAAGTGATGCACTTGTCTTGTATTTCCAGTTTTTACAATATTCAAGACAGATGATTTCTAATAGTATATGTGACAGAAAGGCATGATTACAATATCTTGAAGGTGTTTTATATCAAGTATAACCATGGCATTATTTTAAACAGTAAATTTTAATTTTGTTGTGTTCAAATGTTAAGAAAGTCACCAAATATATACTGAAACCAAACAGAATTCAAAGCGAAAAAATTAAAATGCATTGCAATTAACAAATGGTACCTATCACATAATTACAATGCAATCGAGTCCTAACTAAAACCGAACCCGAAACGATAACATTCATGTTTACGATTTCTAATGTCTAGGGCTTAGTCACCTAATTTTGCTTTTTTAGCTCAGTATTGACACAAAATCTGCAATATGTAACAGGAATTCTCTCAAAGGTTTGTTGGAATGACCAAATTAAAATGATTATTTAGAAAGTTCAGAGAAGAAAATTCACACAAGACATTAGGCTTTGAATGATTATAAAAACAATGTGTTGAAAGAGACAGCCTGGAACCAATTATTTGAATCCATAGAATTGCCTGTAAAAACAGCTTTTAAAATATATATACAGTATAACCTGTATAGGTTAGGCTGACCTTGTTCCCTTTAATACTCTATTTAAACTTAAAATTTGGGTCTAAATTATGTGAAAGCACAAACCAATTCCGAAACACTATATTGTCACCTAAATATGTCTTTCCAAAGCATTTGGTGAAACAGAATGTCACAGTGTCTTGGTCACTGTGAGTGGCTACATGGCTGCCAGTACATGCATGGTATTTGTCAGATATTGCAAATCTAATGTCTTGAGCCAAATGCTAATTCTAAACCAATCAATGTTTGTAATGTAAACCTTGCACAACCAGAACAAGGAATAGGTAAATTACTTACTAGACAAAATAGAATTGCAGACAAAAAAGACACTGCCAAAGTTTTTTTTTCCATTTTCATAACCCTCCGTAAAGTGATTGGATAGTTTTTCATACTTGTTATTCACTTGAAATGAGTGAATGTTTTACAGGAGATGCATAGACGGATTCGTTCATGATCATTTGAAATATAAGACATGTCGCTAGGAAAAACAGGATATTGACTATTTTCCCTTTGTTTTGCACAGAAGCAGTTTTAACTACATTTATTCATAAAATCTAACCTAACATCATAATTACATACATTGCTATATAAGCTATTTTAAGCTCTATAAACAATCTATTAACAAAATTTAAAACATTTCCCCTGGGCTGCACTTTCCGTTTAATATAGGACCACAATATAAGACTGTAGTGTGGGCCGCATTTTAAACATGTCGGACACACTTTTGTGTTGCTTCGCAACTAATATATGAATAAAATGCAATGCAATTCTATTAATAGTTACTTTATTTTCAGACAGAATGGATTTTTGTTAACGAAATTTATATTTCTCT
>JAUMHA010401382.1:0-11225 GCA_032359765.1 Saxidomus gigantea | reverse complement strand
GCGAAATTTGCTCTGTGCGAAAATATTCCGATATACGGTATAGACTTCGACTTGAACAACTCATCCATACATTGAAACCTGTAGGAAGAAACAATAAGTCTATCGTCCTAAGATGATATCAGCCGACCTTTGTCTGTAAAGAGAGTTTACTGGATGTTGATCGTTTGGTGCTACAGTAAAGGATATGCACATTCTCTACATGGGACGGAACTCTTTATCTACGGAGCGGTTCTTTTTCGGAACATTGGGCGTTTTTTCCCTTCATTTTATCGAGCGTTTGTCTACATAAAGATCACGGACATTTTATCGAATTTTATCTTTAAACTATGAGTATCGGATAATAAATGTTCAGACTGATAATTTTCGCTCAGAAACTAAAATATTATTGTTCAGTCTTTTATTTAACAACTGTTTCAGCCAAGACAAAGCACTGAAAATTTGATACATATTTTGATGCTAAAGCCAAATCTGTGCATACATCATCATGTATAATACATTTCATTGAACATGTTTCAATTTATGTGTCGGGAATTCCACACATTTTCAGTGGTATAGTAAGTTTATTTTCGGATTATCACGCATGTGACCACAGACTGCATCGGCGAATCAAACAAACATTTTAACGTTAATTTCGAAATCTGTAAAAAGCTGATAAAACGAACATATTGTAATCTTACCAGTAAATATAGTATGTCACTTGGTGATAGTAAATAGTAATACATTCACATGTCTTACCTTGACAGGAACACACCCGACCAAAGACAATCTGACAGAAAGGCCTATATCTGTAATAGCGTGTGAGTTGTTCACTAAAAGCTGTTACAGTACAATACCAATAGAAATACGTAAATGTGGCAACGAAGTCCAGTATTACCTTAGAGGGACAAGTTCAAATGCTGCATTTTGTTTGGGTAAGTAATCATGGTTTTCCGTGATTCTTTATTGTTTGACCCTTGTTAAACACAATTTCAAGCGAATAAGATGAACCTGTAAATTATATCAACTTTCTCTATGAGTCTCTGATTGTATTTCCCTGCATAGCCGCCTCCTGCAAAACTCCAGTTAAAAATCAAACAGAAGTCGTGCGATTGTTTTTAACCATTAGCATGAAAATGGAAGATCTTAAACTCACGTCTTACCATTAAGAGTCTAACGTATTATATATATAATAGTTTAGTAAAGGAAAATAATCCCCGCAGGGTTACGGTAGATGGGAGCTTTCAGAAAGAAGATATTAGTTTTCAAATAAGAGTCCGTAATTACAGGTGCTTTGGATAAACTTAAATCTCAGTGGACTATATTGTGCGCGTATGAATGATTTATATGAAGGTTGATCTGTGCTCAGGACCCAGTCAAAGGTTTTGCACAATCCCAAAGAAAAACGATAATTGATTATAATCACCTTCATGCTTCATGTTTCATAATTTAGATTTTCTGAAAAATCGTCGGGATAACCTTATCTTAAACTATTTTACAATAAAGCCATTACAGTTTCTTGGTAAGTTAACAATAATAAGCGTAAGACTTCTTTTCGACAAACATAACTGTGTCGAATATACAAGTCATTAAGTAAAATATTAACTTCTTTGAAACATATTTGTAAAATAATGTAAGTAGTGAAAATTACTTCCAACATTCCCGGTTCAGGTCATAGATTGACATAATTATAATACTCCAAAATGAAAATCGCTAAAAAATACGAAAACGCATTTTAATTTTATCTGCAAAATTCTGTCACATGAAACAAAGAGTCTTATCATTGTTGATTTTCAAGACAATAACTAGGGTTAAAAGTCTTCAGTACTGAACTGAATTAAAGTTTATATATATAATGCTTTAACGCTCTCAAGATAATAATACGAATAATGCTTCCCTATTTTACAGACCCTCCGGCTTTGCAAAACGTCACAGGTAAAACTATTTTACATTTTCGTCTGTTGATTTTTATCTTTAGTGTTCCTTTTCTTTCAAAAGTATCTGTTTCTGTCTCGTAGACATCCTGTTGCGTATTCCATAAATATAATTATATTAAAAATGACTAATCGCAACATCTCTATATGCTGATCAATAACTTTTACACATTGCCTAATCTAGATTTGACTGGTTTAGCTGTATATGAAATTACTGGCACTGGTCGAGTAAGGTTAAATTAAAAAAAAAATCAGTGAATAAAAGAAAAGGATAACCGTAGTAAATAAGCTACCCGAGTTTATACATTTTTCTAGCATTCAAAGAATTTGAGATGTCGTGTTGAACAATTTTCACTGAAAGCAAACTTTCAGATAATGTTTTTACTTGTGACCACAATGTTGAATTTTCACGTTCAAATGCCTTTAGACATCAGTCTAAAAGGTTAGTAATGCTGAGTAAAAGATGTTGTTGTATTACGTGTAAGACTTATTCCAATAGTTGGTATTTGAATACTTGAAAAAGTGTATATACACTAGTCCAGCCGAAAATTTATTTTTTGATCGATTGTGCAAATGTATAAAGTCTATTTTAAAGTTATTATAAATATACATTGTAAAACAAAGCATGTATTTATTGATATTAGCGCCAATTATAGCATGCAATTTGTAACAACCTCGTTTACGATACAATGTAAACATGAGGAAAGAATGTTTGTTAATAATATACTTTAAAATAGAAACATGTTTGTTTACAGATTTCACAAAACCACCAGATGTTAAGCTTGGGACACTCAAAGTATCACCAGAACTTAGATTCAAGGAATCTGTAGAAGATGATAACTTTTTGTTGCCCTTTCTCACTTTTGTATGTAATGAGACTGACGGAGGTAACATAATGGGTCAAAGGTTGATTTATACAACCTACTGGTAAGATCATATATTATTTTGTTATATAACAAAGTGTTCATGGTGAAAGTGTTAGCCTAAGGGTCAGCTAGTAATGTTAACTATTTGAAAATACAGAATATTTGATAAACAAATCAAATCATTTGATAATTTTCTCTTACATTATATCTGCTGTATTTTCATGTAAAGGTTCATCCCGAATATTTACTTTATAATCAAATTATTGATTTTGAAAATCTGAAATATTAATTTGCAATGCTTTACTCTGTCATACAGGAAACCACATTAAAGCTATGTTTATGAATTACCTGTCGAAGACTCATTATTCTGTGTATGGTATGGGTCTGGTTGTTGGTTGGTGCTTTCCCTTGATTATGTTTGAAGATAACTTGCATTTAAAATATATGTTTTCTTAAGCTACAAGCACTGGAATCACATTTAGAATACATACACATAATATTTTCTTATATTTGATACATTATAAATTCTCATTTAACATATATTCACATACGACAATTACCTGTTATTTCCAGGTATATAAATGATGTACTATCATTCGCGTTTGAAAAGGAGAATGGTTTTAGCCTTTTAACAGAAGAACATCTTATATCGAGAAACATTACTCTAGGGATACAGGTTTGTATATGTTAGGAAATGTCAAAGACAAACAATCTTGCTAATTTCATTTCGTTGATTTAAATGTTCAAGTAGGAAGTACATTTGTATGCTACACATTTTACAAATACAGCAACAAAATCACTGAAACAGCTTTTTATGATGATGCTTTAAGTATTTGGATTATTTCTAATCAAAATATAAAATATTTGGTTTATTTTTATTACAAATTATGTAAATCCTACAATATTCTACAATATTAGGTGCTTCATGAGCATATTATCAAAATATAAATAAAAATATAATATAATTATATATGAAGTATCTCTTAAAATTCTACAGATTCATGTAGAAACAAATCCCGCTAATGTAATATTTTTTCTACGTTTTATTTGCGTAGGTTCGATGTGGTGCTAAGCTAGCTAGAAGCGCTACTGGTCTTAAAGGCAATTTGACAACCGGTACAAATTTCTTTGCAGGGATCACGGTAGGCAATGACAGAATAATAAAATTGGCATTTAAAGGAAAATAAGAAAGATGTTTTAAGAATCCAATATGTCAATATGCTGTTGCTCTGTTTTTATATTTATTGCACTGGCTACTCATTACTAGCCGCTCCCCGTATTTCACAACTTGAAAAGTTGTAAAATATTCATGTAACATATGTGACAACATTTACCTTTTCAAATAAGCTATCTAGCTACAAATTTACAATCAATATTTATATATTTGACATTCAGGATTTTTATTAACATACAAGTACATCTTCTGCAAAGAATGTTAAATTTCGCAGGTTGTCGATAAACTTATCCACATGTCCAAAAACGAGAGCAAGACAATCATGTTTCAATCCACAATTCCGTATGGTTGTTATGGAACAAAAAACGAGCTAATATCAGCAACATGTAAAACCAAAGTCCATATGATTGTTCCGGAGCCTAGCAATTGTGAACTATCCGACACGAATGTAGGCGGGCAAAATGTAGTTAACTATCACACCAGCCACCAGGCAATCTGCGGTTTCGAAGTTGAAGTAAACTTTTCTTTTCTTAGAACATCTACCATTATATTCATTGCAGGGCGTAATTGATTTTCCAAAAATTAAAACAAATAACAATCAGGATCATAGTGGCTTGTTCAATGAAATATTGTAATAGCAGTAGTACTTGAATTAATTGATTTGGTAGTTATAGTTATAACTTAAAAAGTGGCCGCAATGATTATGATGGTGGCAATGATGATGGCGATGATGGCGATGATGATGATGATGATGATGATGATGATGATTTAAAGTTACCTTACAACATAATTGACAGAAAATGTTTTAGAATTGTGTTTATATGTTGTAAACAAACTCTATTTCTGTACGATCTGTTAATTCAAGGGTTGTTATCCAAATGAACTGCCATGTAATAAAACAATTAAGCCGGCCTCTATGAATATCACAACACAGTTCTTCAGCAACGACGATCCGGACTCGTATAGATTTAAGCTTGTTGTACAAAATGCTGGGACGCACCAAATATGGAAAGGCTATAACATCGAAGAAGTTGTGGTAAGAAACACTGAAATAGGCAATGCAAACTAGAACAAATCTTTCTGGGAAGACATTTTGTATTTCCCGTAGGGAGGTTGTTATTCTACAAAAGTTGATTTAATTAATAAAATAGTTCTTTTTGAGAATGGTCTATCACGAAAGATAGGTAGCCTTATTGTTCTTCGTACGAGACGTAAATAGAATTGTAACTACTTCTTTCATAAATCAACTGATTGCTAAGGGGAGGTACCTCGTATATAATCGCGAGAATGTCAAGTTCGTTTGTTTTTCATATATAAAGTAGACGAAGTAAAACAGTTTGATATAAAACATTCAATTTAGTACAGTACATGTGTTTAAAATATCTATATTTATTTACTACAAAGAATGTATTTACTGACATTTAACATGATCGTTCAATATATATCAGGTACACATAAAAGACGATATCGATTACAAGAACAAAGTTTGCTTCTCTCATGTAGATCCTCATATGCAAACGGCAGATGGAAGGTTGTAATATCACAACAAACAGTGATAATTTGTTCATTATTATTATTTTGCATTATTAATTTAGTTATTGTCATTATCACTATCGTTAATTTCATAAGTGTCCATTGATATGGCTTCAAATAAGTTATGGGATAATAATTAACATTTAAGACCTGCCAGGTTGTAAAAGTGGGCAGATTTTCTCTGGAACTTATGTGAATCATTTGGCATTCTCTGAGGTGTTTGCCGTCGACTTAAACGACATGTCGGTGACAAAAGCCGTTAAAATCTTAAATGATCCAAAAACAAGAACATAGCAAGGAATTTTATAAACATCGTTTCATAGAAATATTTTAATGATCAGAATATAAGTATTTTGACATAAATGTTTAGTAGTAGTTTTATTGTATATTTCTGAAATAACATCCGTTCCAGCGGTGTTCATCGTCTCATAAACAATGATTTGGAGTAGTTAACCACGAAGGCCGGAGGCCTGAGTAGTTTATAACTGCGCATCAGGACGACAAAGAGTTGTTTATTAGACGATAACATCGCTGAAAAGGATGTTACTTCGATTCTAACATGACACGAGATTACATAAAGTGAATAAATGAAAACGTTTTTTTCTACGCGAATATCTATTCTAACGTCATGCAACACAATATCACGTTGATGGCATATCGTTTCCAGCGTTGTTTATGGCATAATATAACATAAGTTTTCTACTCTTTGTATATAGAGACGAAATCGTGAGTCATGTTAGAATTAACCATATTAACGAGTACTACAATGTAATTGTATAAATTCTTCAATGACGGTGCTTGTTAAATCTTATTTTAGTACTTATGACGTCAAAGACGTTGGTGGACAGTTCATTCTCTACTGGAACAGAAAGTACAATACAATGGTAACTTTTTGTTGATATTTATTATCAGCTGGTAGCGATAAGAAACAATCGGTAATGCATTTAAACCTTTTGCGAAGGGATACTATTGATAAGTACAAACATGTACTACTAAGGGATTACATAAAGTTTTTCATCTGTAAAGTGATACAGTTTCTGAATAAATATTTACTTTCACTCTTGGCAAAAATTAAACACAAGTTTTCGAAATTGACGTATAGAATGTATGGTCTATATTAAACCTGTAGAGATTCAACTTAATATGGCTTTTAAGAAAACAAAGGTATCATTAAATATGAAGATTGGATAAAGTTTGAGTCAATAGTTTTATTTTTATTTCTTTGCTTATTCGTTTTACCTATATTTTTTATTAACTTTAAGGTACAAGAGGAAACAATACTTTGTAACAATGACAATGCATACTGTACCTGTGCTTTAGCAATCAGAGCTGGCGGAGATGTGTTCTTGATAAACGTGTGCAATGATCTCAAATTTATCGGGATGACGTCATGCAAAGACAATGGTGCTTTGGTTATCCAAAGATACAGCGAATTTGACTATCAAGTAAGATATGCAATCTAGTAAATGCAATCTCAGGGACTGTAATCAGCACATTAATTACAAAGATTTTTTTCTGATATATTAATTTTATAATATGCCAAATCAAGCTGTAAGTTGGACCACGTTTGATCTCGTTTTGTTATTGTGATATCTTGATGCTTTTATCAGCAATGGAAATATTTCATTTCTGCATGTACAAGTACATCTGTTTTTACACACGGTTTCAGGTTCAGACCAATATAGGTACTTTGATAAAAATCAGAATTCGACCATATGCCAACTATGAAGAATTGATGAACGTTGATATAATTATGGCACCGAAGGACCTTTTATCAATAAGTGGGCTATGTGGAACGTTCGACTCTGATAAAACAAATGACTTTCACGACAGAAATGGAGATGATCTGACAGAATTGGCGTTCGTAAACGCTTGGAAGTTTGTATATCTTTCTTAACTTGCCATTAAAACGTTTTAAAACTATGTAAGCAGCAGTTTTGATATACAGTACTGTGTCAAGAAAAAACATTTTACATAAGGCATTCGATAACTATATGGAAATGGCTTTCTGCAAAAATTGAGACTGTTTTTATCCATTTTGATAGATTGGCTCACAATGAAACAAACTACCTGCGTCCGACTTGTCAATCTGAAGTCAATACTTGGGAAGATGATGGTCAACAATTATTTTGTTCTTGTAATTGCTACGACAATGATAAACAATATTGTGGGGCTCCAGAAACAGAAGCTGTATGTTCACCATCCCAGTATATCAACTGCACCGTAAAGCTACAAAAGACGGAAGATCTCTGCAGAGACTTTTCACACAAATGTCAGACTGAGAGTCGTAGAAAACGTTCATCATTTACAGTTGATCCTGAAAAGGAAATGAAAAGAAGATCGGCCTTGGCAGACCGAAGAACATTGGTCAGGGAAAAGGTCTGTAGGCTTATCATATAATATATATTATTGAACTTAAAGTTGTTGTCATTTAGAACGGTTTGAAAATATATTTGTAGACGATATCGTAAAATATATATGACTGATATTTTCTTTTAATTGTAAAATACGATGTCAGTGAAATTATCTGTTTTTATTGACCGACATAATGCCTTTAATGTTGCTGTAAATCTTTAATTGATGTAATGAATTTGTTATGACCATATGCCAGTTGTTGTTTGGGTGTAGCACGTTTCTTTCTTCGTTTAACGTGCAGACTGATCGAACAACATTAAAATTACTTTAAAAATAATAGCCATATTAGAGTTGCTAATAATAAGTAAGCAGCTGAATTAAAAACTGTTTTTCAGTAGACGATGCTTAAAGGATATCAGTTTTCTTCTGATATGATTGAATCCATGTCACAAAAGGTCCAGACAAGTCCAGAAAAATGTTTTCAGCTTAATGGCAAAAGGAGTTGGTTCAAATTTAGTCAAAAGCGGCTTTCAAGGTGGCATCAGAAATGTCTGTTTGTCAGATATAAAAGATTAATAAAAATTGGACTTATAGCCGGGATATCGCATGATCTAATTTTATTATTGGATATTTACCGGAACATGTACAGCTCCGTTTTTCGCGCAAGTACTGACCATAATTCATGGAAGCAATTGTAAAGAAAAGAAAGAAATTCGCAAGAACAAGTATGTAAAATTTGCATAAAATCTAACTGAGGAGAGTTGCATGAGAACGTTAAAATTATTGCTGAAAAATATTTAATTGATCGTTAAAATAGAATTATAAGCAAATAACAACACCCCTTAGTTTTCATGTAAAAGTTGTCTTTTTTTCCAGCGTCAGTCGGGTGAACATAAGATACTTTCAAAGGAAGAGGTAAAGAAACTCTGCATTGATGGCATCTCAAAATCCTTAGCACTTCAGAAATATTCCAACTTACTAGGAGGATACAATTATTCAGTGATCATTGGCCACTGTATATTTGATGTATATGTAAGTGTTCATATAGTGTAAAGATATAACCAGGACGTACTCTACGTGCTGATAAACATAAGTTAAAAGCCGAAGATCAATCATGAAAATCTATCGACCGTGACACTATATAGCGGATGTCAGAATAATCAGGTTGATTGATCCGAGTACCACTAAATAGAAATCAACGAAGCAACTACCAATTAAACAAAGAGACGTGTGCACTTTATCACCAAGTTTCTACTTAAATTCTCACCCATCTAGTACAAACTTGTATATTATTGCTGTATTCAAAATACAAAACACCGTTTTCTGTAAATTCACAAACAAAATGGCCAGAATGCAATACATAAATAAGTTTCACTAGCAATTGTAAATGCTCTTAACACCAGCATGTATGAACAAAACGAAACTTCACAGCCTAGTAATTTGTCGTTTAGTTATCAGCAACAAAAGGATATCATTGCGTTTCGTATTTATGAATGAAATTCTATCAAACTCATTTAGAGGCTTTAAATCAACACTAAATATAGACAAAGACAGGGCCTAAGAGTCGCAATTGCTATCTTACTACCACATGAAACGATAATTTATGTTCTTGACAGGAAGGGCAGGATACCGGCTGGCTTGGAGCTCACGAAATGGCGATGAATGATGCTGTTCAACTTGGGTTTAAACGCAATGCCAAATATACTGAATCTCACAAAGAAGAATTAGTTGAATTCAAAAGACAGTACTGTCCATCCGACTGCAATGACAATGGAAACTGCACAGACGAAGGTAAATATTTTCATTACCCTTTCTGAACTACCATAATTATTGGTCATTGAAGCTTCAAAACATAACATACAAACAAGCAATGTATTGGGATGTGAGAAGTGTTATTATTTTGTATGTTCTCCAAAACAAATAGAAAAGACAAAATTAAAAGGAAAAGGGGTCGCATCGTGGTGTACTGAAGGTCAAAGGTACGAATTGTTGTAATAAATTGATGTAAAATAATTAAGTTAAAACTAAGTTAATAAGATGAAACTTTCACAAAAATGTCCAGAAAAGCGATTGTGTCAAGCAAATAAGATACTATTCAAATTACGTAACATTAACTTATTGTATTAGTGAATGTGATGCAAAGATATATCCTCAGCAAAATTAGAAACGTCCCTCATTGTTTAGATAACTCAGGATGTAACACTCATAAATAACAACCAAACTTAAATTGTATTTCCTGGTGCGTCGATTTCTGTTCAAAACATATGGCTGGAAAGAAAACGTAAAGACTGTTACCCTTGAAAAAGCGGTAGGGGTCCAAATGAAAAATCACTAGATTATCGGATCCATGTTTTATTATGTTTTAGGACATTGAGTTAATTTCAAGTTTAATATTCTGCATTACTTTAAAATTTGATCAGTAACGTGTGTGACCACCATTTGCACGGATGCACGTCACTATTCTACAGCGCATTGACGCAACGAAATTTAAAATGAGTGCATTAGGCAAATTTCTCCATTCATGCTGAAACGCATGAGTCAGGTCATGAATATTACCAATTTGGTGGTTGGCCCTTGCTTTTCGACCCAATACATCCCATATGTGCTCAATTCGGTTGAGATCAGGAGAGACCATTGGAGAACGTTAACGTTGTTCCTTGCCAGAAACTGAGTGGTGAACCTTGCTACATGAGGGCAAGCATTATTTTGCTGTAGTATTACACCAGGGCCATGGCGACGAATAAATGGTAAGGCATATGCATTTAATACCACAACAACATAGCGTTGTGCATTAAGGTTTCCATGTATAAAAACCAAGTCTATGTTGCGGTCACCCATAATCCCACCCCAGACCATCAACCCTCCTCCAAACCTATTCCTCTTTGTGACGTAGCAGTCTGCAAAACCCTCATTTGTGCGCCTGTAGATGCGTAACCTACCGTCTGCGTGACTGACGGTGAATCAAGATTCTTCAGTAAACAATACTTCATTCCCGTTTGCCCTTCTCCAATTCAAATTACGTCGCGCCCATAAAAGCCTTGCAGCCCGGTGACGTCGGGTCATAATTTGGCCGGTGTAAGGGCGCAATGCCCTGATTGGTTGGGCGTTGCAACGTCTCCGATTACAAATTGTCTGCGCTGAGACGCCGTACCGTCTAGCCGTGACAGTGGCTGGCAGTCGACGATGACGTTAGTGCGTCAGTATTATGCAGTGGTCGGTTCTAGCCAGTTACGCGGGGTCTTCCAGGTCTCGGACGATCGTGAACAGCACCGGTTTGTCGGTAACGAGCTGAAAGGCGCTCAATCGTTTAACGGCAGCATCCGAAATGACGCGCGACCGCTCTTGCTGTCATTCCTCCCATTAACATCCCAATTGCTTGATTTCGCT
>JAUMHA010401360.1:0-11225 GCA_032359765.1 Saxidomus gigantea | reverse complement strand
AGGAAAAAATAGCTTTATATGTTTTGTAAAATCCAGTTTCAGTGAAACAGACAAGAGGTAAGGTGTTGCTACATAAAGCCTGGCTTTCCTCATAGAGAAAGCTGTTAGATTGACTAAAAGCAAGTTTTCTTAACATTTCACACTGGAAAGGGGATATTTGATTATCTCATCTATGCCGTTTCACTTAGATGTGTTACTTTGATCACTTTACGCTGTCATCCTACTATGAAAAACAGAATTTCACAAACAGGTGCCCTCTTTTATAGACCACTTTTCTCCTTCCTGGGACACAGTCTTTCCTTTAAGGTAATTGTGTTTCCCTATGATAGCCAGGTACCATGTTTAAGCGAGCTGTGTAATTGAAGTAACTGATTCAGAAATGCAGGAAAAGACATTTTTTCTGAGACAGAGCTGTCTTATGCTTTTGGTTGATAAAATACTGTGCGTTAGTGAAAAGTGTGTGTCGTTTCAAATTCGCTATTTTGGCCTCAAAGTTATGTTCCTCTGTAAAATTAGAGGAGAATGCTGATCCAGGTGAGTGTTTCATGGCCAATTTAATGCACCTCTTGTATTTTAAACATTCATTGTGCCTTTTAATGTTTTAGCCAGGGCAGACACTTAAAACACGTATACTGGGGATCTTATCATGGAAAGTATGAACTTTTAATGTAAATTGTCATTGTTTAACTGAGGGAAATTCCTGGAATATTTATTTGCCTATCAAAGTTTTTCTGTTAAAGTATTTTACTTTGTTTTTTGATTGAGCTGTATTTTACTATGTTGCATGCAGGCTTGATCAATTTACCTTACACACACATGCATGCTTGCTTCAGAATTCCAAAATAAGTTTGTAGATTTCTTGTCAAAAAGATATGAAAGGCTGCCTATTTTCCCGGCTATGAGTATGATTTGCTTCAACTATTCTGCTAGCTCATCCTTCTTTAAGTTAGTAATTAAAAACTGATGAAGTAATACATCTGTTCATATTTGGTATGACTTGCACAAAAATGACCCAGGAGTCAGACATAGATTTTCTTCCCATCGAAAGTGATCATACTGATGTCTCCTTCACCAGTTTATTATTGGGTGTTGCACAACTAACAAAATAACCATATCTATTATACTGACCAACAATAACAACACTTGGTAGAAGCATTTAGATCCTAATAATTGGTTATTTAAGAAATAACGTCCGTTCCAGCAGTGTTCATCATCTAATAAACAATGATTTGGAGCCTGATGCGCAGTAATTAATAACTACGCATCAGGATGACAAGAGTTGTTTATTACAAGATAACAACCCTGAAAAGGATGTCATTTCGATTCTAACGTGACAAGAGATTACAAAAAGTGAATAAATGCAAAGTGCTATTTTCTGCGCGGATATTTAGATAATGTCATGTGGCACAATATGACATCATATTGACGGCATATTGTTTCCTGTGTTGTTTATGGCATAATAAAACATAATTGTTTTACTCTTTGTATATAAAAACATAATCGTGAGTCATGTTAGAATGTGGTATAACTAACAGTTCTGTTATAACTTGTGATTTTTGTTATATATAATATTAATTCAACAGATTTGTGAATTTTGATTTATATTGTGCAGAATTCTAAAATATAATGCACATTTATAGTTTGTCATGAGCACAAAGTTCAGAGTGAAATAGTAAATCCAGAGTTTCAGTGATGCTGCAGTAGTTTTTTTAATGCATGAATGTTTGAAAAGTCATTTTGTAGTCTGTTCAGATATGGGTATAGAAATGTATCAAGATCTCAAATTTATGAAAAAATGTCCAACTCAGTCTTTTTCGTAATTTAAGATGTCTTCTTTTAATTGTTTTTTGTCATGAATGGGATCATTTAAAACCTAAGAACCCTTCTGACTCCTCTGAATGCTTCTGTCTTCACCAACCTGTGTATAGCAGCCTGGCTAGGGAATAAGACCACCACTACTGCTTACACAATCTCATCTGTAATACATTTAGAAACCTAGCAGTCAAGTCAACACAGCACTTTCAATACAGTAAACCATGATATTTGTGGTATTAAACAAAACCATGATATTTGTGGTATTAAACAAAACCATGATATTTGTGGTAGTGAAAGAGCATGGATAAAAACTTAAAAGGTTCAGGATTTAGTGATTAATTGAATATGATTGCTATCTTTGGTACCAAAACAAGATATATTTTACATTAGATAAGTATATAGAAGTATTTAGTTTACTGCCTACTGCCCTGTAGTGTTCTTTTAGGTAGCTTTGCTTGCAATAGTCAGAATTTTTATTTCATACTTTTGTTAAGAAAAGGTTTCATGGGTTTTAATTTTATTGCGTTTTGAGTTTTTGGACAGGGCAGAAAAGTACTGTGCTTCATGCATAAGTTTTACCCTGCATCAGACAGATGTATCTGCAAAAAAAGAAAGCTGGGTAGACCATGATCAGTCTGCTCTCTGGGGCAGTCTCCTCAGGGAAGTCAGATCAGGGCAGTCTCCTCAGGGAAGTCATATCAGGGAAGTCAGATCAGGGCAGTCTAATCATAGTCTACTCAGTACTATAGATTGGGTAATATTTGCTATGATGAATTTTCGCAAATTTCCCACTTCACTCATTTAAAGGTGTTGCGAAATATTCATTTCACATAGATTTGCTATTGGAGAATTCTCCTTTCATGAGTTTAAAATTCATGAAAAGTGTGTCTGCTCACAAATCTAAAACACTTTTTGATGCGAAAATTACCTGCTTTACAGTTGTTATTTTGCCAGTAGCAACCCTATACCATATTTGTCCTTATTGACTGTAATAGACTGATGGATTTATACTTGGTGTGTAGCCATCTTAATTGTTATATGCGGTAGACATTCACTAGAATGAGGGCTGTTACAGGAATATTAACACAATTTATTAGGAAATCTTTAGAATCCCTAAAAGTGCTATAGTTTTGTATGAAAGCTGTTTACTATAGTGCAGCTTTTGAATTATAAATTGATATCACTGTGGTAAAGGTTGTTTCTTACTTTCACATTTATATTAGGGGAAAGAAATTGGACTTGTTACCACTGGAATATGAAAAAGGTGTAGTTTCCAAACTGAAACAAAACTAGGCTTAGTGTTGGAGTTGTGCTGGTCTGATTTGAGCTAATTTTGACTTGTATACTATAAGTCAGTGTCTTTTAAGTATTTCATATTATTTTCATAGAAGTCTAGTTTCAAGAACACAGGATTAAATTTTTAAGTTTTTAGCATAAATGTACACTGATCAAAGAAAATGTTGGTTGACTAATAGAGCAACCATGTCGACCATCTTTGAACTGACCTCGATTTGATAGTAAGTGGTTGACATATTTTTTGGCGTAAAACTGGACAGAGTAACTGTGTGATGTAATGCCTCCTCTGATAAGTTCTCATTTGTAATCCAACTAAATGTCGTAGTGCTTCAACTTGGCAGTGTTAGGATGGTTGGTTGAACTGTAGCTACTTGTGCAGTTCTGTCAACAATATAACAATTGTAAACAAATCAGAGTCGGTCCAGTTATTTAATATTAGTTTATACATGCCCCTGAAGACATGAATAGCATGTATTTGCTTACCATTACAGGTTACAGAGCAATCCTAATGCAGCTAATATCAACATTATAGCCGATCTGTATGCTGAAGTTATTGGTGTCCTTGCCTTGTCAAGGTGAGTCCAACAGAAACATTAACATATCCTTTTAAATTGTCATTTTAGTGTTTTCAATGTTTCAGAGTTCCATAGTTTTAGTCTTTAAGAATGATATTTTTGTGTGAATTTTTAACATTTTTGTATTTTTGTTGACAATTTCACCATCCATACAAGGAAAAAATCCCATATAGAACAGTTTGCTGTGAAATACAGGTGTGTTTAATTTAGTAACAGTTGATGCAAAGGTGAGGTAAGTTCTTGATTCAGGTTGAGTGCTAACACATTGTTAATTGTAGATAAATGAGTTTTAATTCATGTCAGATTTGCACCAGTTCGGAAGACGTTCCTGCTGGAGCTGAAAGAGTTGAAGTTACGTGACCAGACCCCATACACAGCGCAGAGCATCATCAGCTTGCTAATGGGACTCAAGTTCTTCAGGGTCAAGGTCAGTGTCCAAAATCTGGCAGTAAACCATTTATGTATATAGAAAGTGACATCGTCACATTGATAGAACTTCTAATTTTTAAATTAATGAAATTGACAAATAAATGCTTGCATGTTGGCAAGGCATATATTTCTTCATGTATGTCACTAAGATTTTAACTTTAAGAAGGACCAGCTTGCACATCTATGGAGTATGATCACGGTATTCACTGTTCAGTGATTAATTGGTAGATTTTCATTAAACGACCTATAGGATACAAAATAAAAATGTCAGAATTAAAAGATTAGGAAGTACATTTTAGAAAAAAGGTGAGAAAGGGAAAGTTACAAGTGATGTTTAATGTTTTAGATGCACCCGATAGAAGATTTTGAACAGTGTGTGCAGTTTCTACATGACCTTGGCCACTATTTTCTAGAGGTGAAGGACAGAGATATAAAACATGCCTTAGCCAGCCTGTTTGTAGAAATACTTCTACCAGTGGCTTCAGTAAGTACATTTAGTCCATTTCAAACAGGAATGTGTATTAGTCTGGATTTTCTAGAATCCAGGCACTCCGCTATGATGAAGAAAGTTTTTAATAAAATCGTACAAAAAAAAGTCAACATATGCAAATAGAAAGCTCAGAAGTATGCTTGAAAATATTAATTTTCTTATACCTCTATTGAAACAAATCAGTAGTAGACTGGTTATTTGGTAGGCTTTTCCATTAAGTTGCCTTTCCCATACAACATTGAATGTAAACAGCTGAAAGCCAACCTAGAATGTACTTGCACTTTGTTCTATATTACTAGTGAAATACAAAAACAGCAGGCAAAATGCAATAAACCCAGAATGCAAAAAAAAGAGATATGGTCAAAAAGCCACTTCTTGTAAACCCCTGCCTCCCACCCCCCAAGTTTTCTGACTTATTTTGTGGTATCTCTCCTGATACACTCTTCCAGCATGCTAGGCCTATCAAAGGGTGATGAAGTTACGTTTATTAGTGTTTTCTCTGTGATTTTAGACTGCCAAACATGAAGTGAATGTACCTGTGCTGAAAAATCTGGTGGAAATGATGTATACACCATGTGTGGATCTTACAATGAAAAGGAAACATTCACAGGTAGGTACATGATTGACAATGCTTTAAGAAGTAAATCCATATATTTTTGAATATGAATAAAAATTAAGTTGAAATGCATAAAAAGAAACCCGAAAAGCTTAGATATAAGTGTAGAAGCTGTTGATTATATATTTCTTTTAGTAAAGTTTGATAAACCCTTTTTATCCACTTCAGTCTATGTTTCCCCTGGTAACATGCCTGTTGTGTGTGAGTCAGAAGCCCTTCTTCCTTAACAACTGGCCATACTTCCTCACAAACTGTCTGTCTCAACTAAGGAACAAGGATACAAAGTTCTCGAGAGTCGCCCTAGAATCTCTGTCTAGACTTGTCTGGTAAGTGTATGTGTGTCTGTATGTTTTACTGTTAAAGTTATACTCTTCAAAATGATCATTTTGAATTATAGTATAAAATGTTGTTTTAAACACACAGAGTGTTTAAAAAACATGAGAAATTAGTTATATTGAGTAAGTTCTCTTATCAACAGATATAAATTAAGATATAGACAATAAATAATTTTTATAGATTTTCTCTTTTTGACACGTGCGGAAGTTGACAAATTGGTTGCAAATTTAATATGTGTTGTTTTGAACTTGTATTTTACCGTGTTTATGTATTAAACTCTGTACTGGTATGTGATGTTTACAGGTGTTACATGGTTAGAATAAAATGTGAGAGTAACCAGATGACAAACAGTCGCTTACAGAGTGTGATCAGCAGCTTGTTTCCAAAAGGACAGAAAGTTGTGACCCCAAAAGATATGCCACTAAACATCTTTGTGAAAATAATTCAGTTCATAGCTACGGTATGTGGAAATTGTAATTCATTTGAACATGAAACCCTTAATCTTAGAATAATTAGTTTAAACTTACCCCGGGTTCCAGGTTTAGTCCCCACCAGTGCCATAGTAGTGGTAGTGCCCTTAGGCGCGACACAGATAATTCCACATTGCCACTCTCTCCTCTCTTCGAGGTTGATTCCAACTGGAGTGAGTCTCAAGACCAGTTGATATAAGTTGTAAAAACTTGTTTCACAATCGAGATAAGACAATTTTGTATAAATGAAGTTACCTTTACATTTGTTGTCAAATCAAATGCTTGCAATTTATATTACCCCCTCTATGTGACTACTGCATGGAGTTTTGATTAGTTAGTTTGCTTAAAGAAGGGATTGTGGATATCCAGGTCAAATTCTCTCTCTAATTTAACTATTTGAATGGGTAGCAATATAGGAATCACATTCAATGCTAGCTGTTGTTTTGTATAGTAACATTAACAGTAGGCTGGATCTCTATGTGTGAATGGAATAAAGCCTGTCCCAGCTTTTCACACCTCCACAACCATTTGACAGAACACTTTTTAACAGTTAAAAATGATGCCATCTTTTAATAAGAAGTGCCCTTAAATAGTTCTATATTGTTATTTTATAGGAGCGTTTGGATTTCGCCATGAAAGAGATTATATTTGACTTGCTGAGTGTAGGAAAGAAGTCCAACTTCTTGACACCTGAGGTAAACAGAGTTTTATAGGTATTTCGTCAGACAGTAGGCAAACAGTAGTTTATAACCAAGAAATTTTCTTACAGTAAGGATTTAATGCATTTATAAAATCTTAAGTTACTTCAAAATGATTTTTTTTTTATTTAGTCTTGAGCTATTTTTCTGAGTGAACTCACTGCATATCTGTTGCCATGGGAAAACATTGTAAATTCATCATCTTGTCAAAAATGCAAATTAAATTTGCTAATGGATGTGCTTATATTATATACCATTAACTGTTGATTACAGATTTATTATTATAGGAATACTGTAACAGTTGGTTGATATATGGGGGCCCTTTATTGCTTCATCTTGCAGAATATAGAACTGTCAGAATCTTGCAGCAGTCTTTCACTGAATAATAAATATGCTGTTGAAAGTTGCAGGATATTGGCAACTTCATGGTTGATATTATTTTCAATGAATCATGTGGTAATGATCAATAAACATTTCAGAGAATGAGTATCAGTTTGCGAGCCTTCCTTGTCATCGCCGACAGTCTTCAACAGTGTGACGGCGACCCGCCAATGCCGCAGTCCAATACAGTGTACCCATCAGGAGCCACGGTGCGTTTAAAGAAAACATTCCTTAACAAGATGCTAACAGAAGATATGGCTAAGCACATTGGGTTGTCTCAGTATGTACCATACCTACTGAAGACTTTTGACTCCATGTTGAGAACATTGGATTTAAATGTTGGACGCCCTTTGCTTCTCACCAAGGCTGAAAATGTCAACAAGGAACCTGAGGAGTTACTGACGTAAGTTTTTTATTCTAATTGAATGAACACACTCTGTTTGTTACTAGATGTGGAATTAAAAAAACAAAGTTTTCATAATGGAACAGATTCATTCGGCTTTAACATAATGATTGCCAATACCTTGCGTTCATGCAAGACCTGGCAGTTTCTTAAGGAGATGTATGTGTTTTAGTGTTTTATCGTTGGAACCCGGATAATCCATATGACCAACGCCCCCAGAAGAGTTTAGTTATGTTACGTCTCGGGGGATAGTGCTAGATACAGAACGCGCTCCATTCCAGAGACACCCCCTGGTTCTTTAACATGGCGGGTGTACAGCTCCTATACATCTGACCTCATTTTAAGGTCTCATCCTCAAGGCCATTAGTTATGTTAGTGGAGGAGCAGGGATCAGACCTGCCATCCCTGGATAACCAGTCCAGCCCATTAACCACTAGACCACTGATCCACTCCTCTTATGGAGATAGAGGTGTCAATTTCCTTTAGACCTTACCAACCTAAATTTTTAAAGTGGATATGCTCATTATTCAATTTGGACAACCCCATTATTTGCTCAAAGGGGTGCCAACAAAGTAAAGTTAAAAATCTGAATAGTAATTAAGTGCACTACTTGCTGTCAGTACAGCCCAGATGGTGTCAAAAATAGGTTTTAAGAGTAGGTGTTAAATATACAGCTATTGTGAAATAGTGCCTTATAAATATATTCCTTTTTTGAAAAAGAAGGATACATTTCTGATATCATTTGAACTAAACTTCCTTATGAAGCAATCTGATATTGTATTTTAATGTGTTTATCTGTCACTTAACATTCCAGGTCACGATTTTTTGTTACATTGTTACACTTTCAACTTACAGTTGAACACTGATACATGAATTAAATGTAATATAAAACCCTGGCAGATTTCTGTCATACGTATTTTGCTAAGTGTAAGGATGTCATTGAAATGAATGAAAGTTTATCAATAATTAGTTACATGTATATATACATGATATTGATGTAATCATAACACTTGATTATGTTTGATTGGTCGTAAGTGATTGGTTCAAAATGACTGATACACCAAGCAGAATGAAGGTGTGTTTATTATGTCTCCCACTACAAGTGATGTGGAGATATATTGATTTTGTGCCGTCTGTCCATCTGTCCGAACAACTGCTGTTATACCTGAATTTTCATAAAACTTTGCAGGAAGCATCAGTAGGAAGTCTAGTTGTGCATATCATAATTTTGGGTCACTAAGTCAAAGGTCAAGGTCACAGAAACCAAAAATCTTGTCAGTGCTTTTTTTCCAAAACTCCCTGCTGGATTTTTATAAAACTTTAAAGGAAGCATTAGTATGAAGTCTAGTTGTGCATATTATAATTTGGGGTCTCTTAAGTCAAAGGTCAAGGTCATAGGGGCGGAAGACATAGTTTTTTTGGGGGTGAAAAACTAATAATAGTTAAAAACCGTTTTTGCTGCGTGAAGAATGGCATATGCAAGTCCTTACATGATTGTTGAGATTCAAGATTTTATATGGAAAAAAGCATTGGAAAAACCTGCTATGCTTACATGTACCGTGGCTGTCATCTTATTACAATGAAAACTTGGAACTTGCTTTGCACAGTAAATGGTATCATTATTACCATGTTTCACTGTATGTTTATCTAGAAAAGATGTCAGTTACATTTGTTTGGGATATATATTCTGTAATCTGAGATATAATACTGTATTCTTGTGTTGATTCAGGAAGTTAAGTCCAATCTTTGTTGCTACTCAACACTTTATATCCTAATTTTGGGTCAGATACTGAAAAAATTTAATAATGTTTTAATGTATAGAATGCAAATTCAAAAGAAATGCCTGTGGAAAAGTTTAGGTCATATTTATTTGTATTTATCTTCCTGTTGATCTTATTAAATAATATATTCAAAAATGATGTCGGTATTTTGCTGTTACCGTAAACTTTTTGTACCTATATGTGTGTTTGGAGATAACAAGTGGTGCTTGTGACAACTGACAATTGGCTGTCAGTAACAGGTTTGAAACCATGTACGCTACAGTTGATGTTTTTGTTTTTTTCAAACTGCCAATATTCTTTGATTTTAAGTACCAAATTAAAACTAGAATTACTTCACTGGTTAGTATGGAAATGATAGATCACCATCATTATGTGTATTGATTTAACCTACACTTAAGATTGGGAACCATAGGAGGTTCCAGTGATGCACCATTTGAATTTTCAACATCGTAACAACGTATTACCCATGAAAAATATATTGAAGTTATGAGTCATCAAAAGTTGTTAGCAGATTCATTACTGGAACAGCTACAAACCTATTCACACTAGTTATGATGGATATTAAACTTGCCTTGTTACAGAGGTGACAGGAAGCCTAAGATGGACCTGTTCCGTACATGTATAGCTGCCATACCCAGGTTGATTCCAGATGGTCTCAGCAAGTCAGAACTTGTGGAGTTAGTGACAAGACTTACTGTACATTTTGATGAAGAACTAAGAGGGTATGTTTGATTGAATTTTCTTAACAAATTTCTGCAGCTGAGGAAAAAGACTTAAAGTTTTTTTCAATTCATTGGAATTAACAGAAGCATTGTATGAGCCAAATTGAATTTATAACACAGGTACAGTCAAATGACAAAATGCAAGTAGTCACTTAAAAATCTTTTGAATGCTAATTTTTAAATGCTTGTATATGTACTTCTAAGAGTCATCTTACAAATTATACCTATTTGAAAGAAAGTATTAAAATTGGAAATAAAGACTAGATATTAATTGACACAACCCTTGACACTTTAAAGTTAAATGTACAATATTCGTTAGAGGTTAACCAAGCTGTACCATATTTTGACTTGAAGAAAAATTTTGTTTCAAAATTTGAGAAAAAAAAACCCACCTTAATTACTGTTTTCATGTATACAGGAGAGAAATATAATATTCAGTAACTTATGAAGTTAGTAGATATATTGTGTACTCCTCTTAAACTGCTTGACTATTGCTGCTAAACTGTTTACCAGTTTCAGGAAATTACTTTTGCCTTAAAAATCTTTCCCTGGCTGAAAAGTTACTTGCCAGATTGGAAACACTGTAGTTTTCAACAGGACATGTATAACACAAGTGATGCTGGACATACAGACGTACATTACATAGGTCACTAATGACAAGGTGTTTGTTTGTTGACTCTAATTGTTACTTGTTTCAGACTAGCATTTCAAGCTCTACAGAATCTCATGCAAGAATCAGATGTATGGAAAGAACATGTTGTCAGAGGTAATATACTACAATCCAAGGAAACATGCCCTTGTTTTCCATGGTTAAATAAAAAACAAAAACAAATCTATAGTATAATAGTGTGAATAAACTTTTGATGCAAATTGATGTTTGGAATGTGTTAGGAAAACTTTGATTCTCTGATCAGTACATAAAGTTTCTTTTCTTTTTTTTATACACACTCAAAAAAAACATGAACAAATGTTTATAAAAATTACTTGAAATTTGATGTTTTGAATGTATTTTATATTTTGTAAAGTTTAAGTTAAAAACTCCTTGAGGAATTGAATTAAATAGGTTTACAGAATGTATTTGATAATTCTTTCTATTGCATTTTAGACTTTCATACATTTGTGTATTTTCAGGCTTTGTACAGTTTATACAGAAGGAGATATGTGACACAAACACAGAACAGTGTCAGCAGCTAGATAGTGCTCTACGTCTACT
>JAUMHA010401349.1:0-11226 GCA_032359765.1 Saxidomus gigantea | reverse complement strand
TGAAATCAGCGTTGGATAGTAGACTGGCTCTAGAAGAAAACGGTGAGATATTAATAAGTTAAAGAGATATTTCAGGGACTGGTAACTACGCTACACAATTTATGATATATATGATACATTTGTTCCTAAAGGGATGGTAAAGACGGATTTCATTACACTAATGTAATGATAACATACGCGAGATATATCCGGTCTAACATACGTGTCATTTCTATCGCTAGGTATGCGTAAACGGGCGATTAGTCTATCCTAACACATATGCATCCTGAATGTGGTCTGCATCTATGCTTGCTACAAATTGTTTATCTTTCATAGGCATAAAGCAAGGAAGATAGACCATTCGCAGCCCTGTATGCCTTGAGATTCTCTAGGTTCGATACTTCAGTGTTAGATACCTGGGCCAGTAAACACTAGGTAGAACATCGTTGAAAACGAGTGTTTATGTTAAAACATAGTTACGACATAGCGTTGTTTGAAAGCACTGCTGACTTGAAAGTGTTTCGATGTTCACCGTAGCCTAGTAGATAGGCTATCTTTCAATTCTGTAACGTAATTGGTTTCTGGTCATCAAAACTGGGCATCAAGACAAACGGCATAGAAGACATTTATAAAGTGAATGAAGATGATGATGACATCTAAATGTTGTCCCCTGACCTTTCTGGTAGTTGCAGGCGGTGGAAATCACATAGACTTTTCCTATATCACACCTGAATCATCAGTGACTAAAATCATCAACTTAAATGTGTTTTGTAGCTTCTTAGAATGTGCAGACAGTCATGCATGTATCTAAATAAAGTAAAAACATTTAACGAATGTCATTTCTCAAGGGACTTACATTCAGTTGTTACGTAAACAAGTACAAGTGCTTAGTTGTTGTTGTTGTGTGAGTATAACGCCCGTTTACACTGTATTTCGGTCATTACAGACGGGCAGTGTCCTGAACTATTGTTCCTGGGAAGAACCAGTACTAGAACCCTTACTTGGTACGAAACTTTCTCACATGGTTGGTAGCATGGCTCAAATTCATGCCCCTCAGTCTATGAGAGACTACAGTGGTTTCAAGTCAGCGACCCTAACCACTCGACCACAGAGGCGGACTTTAGAAAGTTGAGACCATTATGTAAGCATATTTATATATAGCAGTCAGTATAATTATGTTTAATATAGCTCGCACTACATGTAACACGGTAATCATTGCTTCATATTCTTCTTCAGGCTGTGATGCAAACGTTACTATAAATGTCAATGAAGGATCAACTGCAGAGTTCACAACAAAAGCTGTTGTGTTTAAACCCATATCGTATTTTTATAACACGACTTCTGGAGTTGATAATACAATATTTCGTTCATATGTAAGTTCATTGGAAGATACAGAGGACTTACTACCCGGGATAACGTTTGAAAACCCGTCCCTCGAGAGAAGAATGAATGTGTCTGCTGATGGTCATGGAAGCGTTACAATATTTCTCAACGATATAACACGATTCGACAATGGAACTTATAAGTTATCGGCTGTTGGTGATTTGCTTATTCATGATTCATGCACCTGCTGGACATTGTTTGTAATAAGTAGTTATATCATAGTAACATAATTATATTCTACATACTTTTAGCAACTGCATAGAGGTCCTGTCTGAAACTCTCTGTCACCAGCTTTTCTCTCGTTATCTCGTTATCTCGTTCTCTCGTTTTTTCGCTCTCTTGCTCTCCCGTTCTCTCTGTCTCTGTATATCTCAGCCTCAAATGGTTTTGAAGTTTAAGATCTGTGAGAAAAACAGAAGTACATGTTTTAAGATCCTGAACCGTTAAATAATTGTTGTGTTATATTCGACATTTTATTGAAACATATACATGTATGTACTCAACAAAAGTAGAGTTTGTTACATGAAATAGACAGAACAATTGTTGTTATCGATGTAATAGTTATAGCCAAGTATTGTCAAGTTATAACGTGATATTAAACCAAAACCAACAATTATCCTCTATATATTATTGTACCAATGTTATTGAAGAAAAGTTTCAACGGTTAATGTGTCTATTTTTGTTGCATGATGTCTCAATGAAGACATAGTTATCTTCACTATCATTATTATTATCTTTAGATGGTCCATCCTGGCCTCTACAGTTCACCCCACCAAATACTGCATACTATCTGACACCGGGAGAAACGTTACCGGAAATAACGTGCGAGGCGGACTGCAATCCATCTTGCAACATAAGCTGGGGTAAATTTAGTCCTGGAAAAAAACTCAACATTGGTAAGGTTTCAGAACATACCACTGGAGAGTTCGTCTGTAGAGCATCACGGGAAGGCTCGGCAACTGTGATTGAAAAAAGAATGTTCGTGTATGTTCAAGGTAATGTGATACACAGGTAACATTGGTATACAGATTAACAGTGCTTTACATTTACACTTTAAAAATAGCGCACAACTCTATTGCTTGTACCACACTGTTAAGCGATACATGTTACTTAAAATTGGCTGTGGGAAGAACGACATGTTTGTAACATCTCATTTAGGAACAACATTCACTTTGATATTTCAAGATTAAAGAAGCCAGTGCCTGTTTGTTTATCTCATGGTCTGTCGATAGTTGCTCTTGTGCATTTACTTCTTGAATGTTTGCTATCTGTGTTTTGGATATATACTGAACTTGAAAGTAGCATTAGATAAATTATTAAGTATTCATATGGAAACTCATTGAAAAATATCCTGACCGAAATCTAAAAAGTTCAGATTAGAATCAGACCGCTTTTTTATTACATTCTGAACTTGAACGATCAACTTGATGATCACGCAAGATATGCTGACTGAATACCAAAACTTTTACATCTGAATCGAAATGGTATGTATACTTTTCTTGATTTACACAGTTTGCGAATGCAGAATCATTTGCCTCCAGCGATATAAGGTGTTAAACCTTACATAATCTTTATGTTGTGTATATCTTTCGTTTAGATACAAAATCCCCCACAATGGCTTTTGTGTTGCTGCAAGCTGTCCTGGTTATAAGCACATTAGCTATCATAAGTACCCTGTTGTGCCTATGCTGCAGAAGACTTTTGTCTAAAAAGAAATCATATTGCATATTGTGTACGTATATCACATGTTCATAATATAATACTGAGTTCGGAGCCTAACCAACTTTCGAACTGAATTATCATTTCAAGTTCTGTTTTTATCTATTTTAGTTTTGTTTCTAAATAATGCGCAACAGATTATACAGTCATATAAATATTTTATTTATGGATGTAACGGTTTATGGTGTTAGGTTTTGCACCGTTTATTCCACGCACTGTCAGGAGGTACCAGGTAGACTGAGTAGCTTGAGAAACAGGCAAGCCTTTTAGTTCTTAACCCCCCTGCTTGGTCGAAATGCTTTAGTATTGAGCGTTATCCATAATTATTGACGAAAAATATAAAGAATATATCATTTTATAAGCGAAAGTTTCATGAACTGGACGGAAGTCTTGCTAGATATCCATTAAGCTCTTTCAATCATGAAAGATTTTTTTGTGTGTTCTTTGTGTGTTTGATTATACATAGATCTAAATAAAATGTATGCTATTTATAAATATAGGTTTCAAAAGGAACGAGACACCAAATCCTGAATCAAACATTAGGGGCGTATCGGCGTTAGAAGAACACCAGTTGTAAATATTTACTCTTGTTCATTAAATCAAATACACTTTGTCATCAATATCGGTTCAAATGATGTGCATGTTTTGTTGTGTGTCTATAGAGTTGTTTACGCTGTATGATCTAGCACATATGTAAAACATGCATGCTTTAATATCACACGTGTTATTGTTATCCACACTTATGTTCAGACATGTATTTTTCTGAAGTCTGCAGCCTATCATCAACATACGAAATAATAGAAAACGGCACATGCTTAAGCATGTCATGTAAACCCCATTAAAGCGGTGTTTGTATTCTCATTAGAAGATTCTTAATGACTAAATATTTGTCTTTAAACTTATTTTTTAAAGAATGTTGATGTCACAAATGTTTAACAAAATAAAAAATGGCCTGCATCGTTGCCGGAAAATGCCATTAATGTTTAAAAAGCGCTCTGTACTTTGATCTTGTAAAACGTTACAGGGAACCTGCACAAATGAACTTTTATGGAGTTTTGGGGAGAGATGGAACATGATCCGAAAGTGCAATGTACAGTGAAATGAAACATGGTATGTTACTCTTACTTTAGATACTCGAAAAGCTGTATAACCTTCGTTTTCTGAAGGAGTCAAACATTAGTTATTCAAAACACTTCAATTCTAATGATTTCCTATTTCCAAAATAAACTTTTGAATTTCCAGCAGAATTAAGTCTACGAAAGAAGTAAAGCTACACGATGATGTTAAAGGGATGGTTCACGGTGTTGTCAATGCAACACAAGTGGTTATTGGATGATGCAAAGTCTGGAGCCTTTTCTTAAATCATTTGCAATTAAGAGACAATAAGAGTGTACTTTCTCAGGGTTTTTTTAATGGGAAGCGTAAAATCGTATTTATTTGATACCATTCTCTAGCATACATCAATATTGATTTACAGATCATTTAATTCATGACGACTCAATATTAATTTTATACTAATACATTTTTGTGTTGTGCCAATATGTGTAATTATACTCATATAATGTTCAGATTGTATACACTTCGTATTTTACAACACGTGCAACACTGAAATGTTCATAAATGTATCATTGCTTCTTTATAGCTACCGGTGAATACACAAACACAGAAAACGTAAACGTTTCTGCTGTATAATGAAAACAAGAAGATAAAAATCTACAAATGGATGTCCCAGGGAATCGCCTTTTACATATTTTGTGTGCTTCCAGATAATACGCTGGAGAGATATTTCAACTGAAGAAATTCAGAGCAATCTGCATAAAGGGTACATTTAATAATCCATAGAGCTAGATCTTCTTACACGACAATAAATATGACAAATTATTCCATCCGCATAACGGACCTTCGTTGTCACTGTTATTTTGTTCTCAAGTTGAACAAACATCTTGCATCATCACTTATAAAAAAAGAAAACTGGATATAAACTTAATCTGACTGCCTTCTGTGTATTTATCTAAAGATATCCTAACATATTTTACATAAAGATTAAAAAATATAGTTGAACAAAACTGAGTTCTTCGTACATGTGATGTTAAGACCGAACATGAAAAGGTATAAAAACATTTGGTGCCACTGAAGTACGTTTGTGACTACCAGCTTAACAAAACAGCCCCCACTTTGCCCGACGTGTAATTTTGGCGTTGAATTTAAGTATCGCTAATTCTATTTACGAAAATTCCAAACTTCGCTTATTATTCAAACATTTCTTGAAGACTTCATTTCATTCTATGGATTTATTGAAGAAAAACTCTCAGCTTGAAAATCGTGATCAAATCACGAATATTTTGTCACTCGAAAATACTTGATTTACTGTACTCATTCCAATACTTATAAAATAAATTTCATTGCTCTTTCATCTTAGTTTGAATATTGTCCTTTAAGACAAACCATTTTTGTATATACATGTATAAGAAATCAATAAAGTTGATATATTATATTTGCTGTAGTTCTAATTTTTGTCATGATGTACAATGTGCATGATAATACTCTTATTAGTTATATCTACTAATTAGTGATGCTTATTCACTCTTTTTCTTTATACTTGCATGTACAGTCATTGACCTATTTACGGCCAACTGTGTGCAATATTAACGCTGTGATTAGTCATTTTGATTTCATCGGCGATTCATTCAGTGTCTTCAAAATTACATTAATATGTGGATGCGCAGTTGAAGTGCATTTGCCTCAGGATCAGAGGACCCGCGTTCGATCCCCATCACAGCCATGGAGGTAGTGCCCATGAGTAAGACACACACATTTCCACATTACCTCTGTCTCTAATTGAAGTTGAGTGAGTTGGAAAAATCTAAGTTATTTTTGAGAATAGATGTTTGATTGACTTTCAATACATATTTTGCGACTTGTACTGAACACTATTGGTGACTGCTTCCTGTAGTTCTGACCAGTACTTTCGCCGAAAGAAGCGATTCTGGAAGTAGTGATGTAATGTCGCTGCCAGGATTTGAGCCTCCAATCTCCGGGTTAGGAGTCCGACGCTCTACCCCGACATACGGCTTCTCAGTGTATGTACCTTGTTTAAAGGATGCAGATGAGTAACAGTTGAATATCAGATTAAGTTTCGTTTTATTATTCTGAAACACAAAGCTCTTTACTGGTATATATTATTTATTTTTTCTAAAAACAAAAGATACAGCTCAAAATATAGCTAAAGCGTGTATATAGGACTTTATTAAAGAGAACTAGATATTTCAGTAAAAGTGATGAATATCCCCAGATACCTCATCGAAAAAATTATTTGTCCCTTTGCTAGCTGCTTTAACCTTCTGGAACACAGTAAAAGAATGCGACTGCAGATGGATGGTGCATGCTATAGTTGCTTTTCGACAAAATATGTATAAAGTTTCAAGAAATTCCAGCCAAGTATCCAAGCACAACATACCAGCAATAAATACTCAACTAAGCTTGGTACCTATCATTCATGTGAAATTTTAGTCGTCAGTTATTGCTGGAAAATAGCGGGTCCAAATAAAAGACCCATCTCAATGTAAACTATATGTAATAAGAATTAAAAAGGAAAATAATTCATTGATTTATCAATTAATTTTCACAACTAAGCTTTTGAATAATTATTCTTGAGCATTTTCGATGTATTCTAGCCTGTGGTAACGGAAAATAGTGCGACCAACATCTCTGTGTATAAATATCAAAGGACAATATTAAAGAAAATTAATCATGGCATACTATGCAAACAATATGCACAACTTAACTTTGTAATAGTCACTCCTATCATTGAATTTCAACCAATGACAAGTATAGTTCCCTTATTCAAGTTTATCATTGACAATACACAGAATATTTTCCATACAAAGGATAAACAATTAAGACCCAAAATATTTCACATAATTATTGTGATTACGGACAAGGCTGTCGCTCGGTGACTAGAATTTGGCATGACAACATAAAGGTCTAAATGTAGGTGAGTGATATAGTATGGTTGATAGATTGTGCGCGAATTGAGGTCACATATTAAATAGACATCACCATAAAGAATATAATTATTACATTTTCAAACAAAATTACTTTCCGTAATCTACAGCTAAGGTTCTAGAAAAACATCCTTGAATTCTGATCCCGCTAAATATCTAGAATAAAATTGCCCACCGTTGCATATTAATTCATAGAACATAAATGTCGTTCCTTCACCATGTGACATAATGTGTACTCGCACAACACAATATACATGTATTTATATTTATTCATTCTAATATACTTCACATGGGCAGACTCATGAAGATGGAATTTGTAGATATGGATTTATTTACATGTACATTGTATATCATAACAAAACGTCTGGCGCGTATCAGATTTCTTTTTTGTTTACAAATGGGCGGCGGCTCCACTAAACAAGTAAAACCAGTCGTCGATTAGCAGAACTTGTACATGTATGTAAACGTTTATCGGTGATTAAAAACAGTTATATAAAGTTGTAGACATTATAATTATTTTTAACTCTACTTCACACAATACATGTAGTATACAAAATACACCATGAAGAGCATTGTGTACATCCATTTTGACCAAGTGGGTCAAAATAAATTAATTATTTTAGTAGGAGATTCTCATAAAAATACAGAGGTGTTGGTAGCATTTAAGCTACCATTTGATAGCCCTTGGTGGGGTATTTACTATGTTATGATTTGTTTTAAAGTTTAAATCAACTTATTGAGCAACGGATTCGACCTTTAATGATCTACATCAAACCAATATTCATCCTCAGCAAAGAAACTTGTTGCAATATGTAGTGTAAGCGTTCTTAGTCAACGTTAAATAATATCGAATCATCACGAGGTTTTTTAACGTGTCTGTTGTGTATAAGCCTGGTTACAACTGTGATTCATTCATCATTGGTTTTCAAAATTGCAGTCAACAATAGATGTCTGAATGACTATCAGTCACATTAAAAATCACAAATTCTGGATTGATACACTAAGTGTTACATTATGCTCGTAGGTTTAACATTTGGCAGTGTACTTTTCTCATTAGTATTCTAAACTCGTCATGTTTTTAGTATAAATAATGGTTCGCAATGTTCATTTTATCAAAACGATATCATGTACATTTTGTACATTCAGTGTCTATGGTTTAAATATTTTAAATACTTAGGATGGCTTACAGCTAAAGATAAGAAAAAGTTCATGTTAGTATTCTAAAATGCAAATCTCCTTACCGAGATACAGTCTACATCTTACCTAAATGAAGATACATTACAATCAAGACCAAAAGCTAGAATAAGTTGAGCAGTTTTTAATACATTGTGTGTAGCTGTAATTGATAAAACACAAAGCAGAAGTGTTGCTCATGTCAGATGATAAACTGTTCACTTTAAAATGGATTTAAGTTTTAAAAACCAATGTGTAGAGATTATTGATGTTTTAAATCATAAACTGCCTTATGTTTAATGTGCAATGTTCAGTGTGATTTAAAGTAAATACTGTATCAAGAGATTAAACATGATAAAGTTATCCCTAAACACCATGAAACACTGCTCATATCAACAGCCAGACTTACATCCTGAAGAATTAATCTTCTTCCTATATGTAAAGGCAGCACACAATGTACACACTTCAGTTATGAACTGACTAGATACAGACGCGCTTATGCCAAGTGCAAAAGGACAACACATACATTGTGTAGACATGACAGTAAACGCTGAGCGAACATATAAATGTATGTAAGAAAATAGGTTGAATCCTAAGTTACAGCATCGGAACGGCCAGTCTCAGAAACCCAAGAGATAAGTGTGTACATTAGATTTATACCCGCTTAGCTAATTCTACTAGTAGCACGACAATTTGGTAGCACTAAGATCCTTAACTTATGGGCACGATTGAGCAAACAAGACAAGAAATCTACCTTTCTCTGTCACGTGTAATATAATTTTAGGAACAGCATCATTAAGTACTTTGCCTGAATAGTCATCGTGTCGCCAAACAGAAATAAATAACTGAGTAATACCTATCATAAGAAATGAAAGGGGGAAACATTGCCATCCAAATTGGGGATGTTGACTTAATTGAGTCTCAGCAAAAAATTCTAGCAACGTGCATTTTAAGAAACACAAGATCTAGAGCTTTAAATTAAAATCGTTTTAAATGTTTACGGAAAAAAAACCCAAAAAAAACCCGGAAAACTGAAAACTTGTTTGACCCACTTTTATAAAGAATTTATTTGTTACAATATTGTATCGATGCAGGCTGTGCATGAAACTCTAATGAGCACGTCAAATATTTTATAAGCACATGGCAAATACATTTTGGTATTTTCTGTATAAATTTCAATAATTATTGAACTGAGGAATAGATTGTCCCAAGTTCCTTCGACGAAGAGAATGAAACTGGTCGGCATTCAGGCTGGAAAATGGAAAATATTGTTATTACCAAAAGAAATGTTTTTTCTTACAATGATAGCATGAAACTTTGTAAAGGCAAATGACTACGTCGGCCAGTCTTTCCCAAATTATATTAATTTCGAAAGTTATTATGCTACGTGTGAAGCTGTCCAACTAAAACGCGCAACTGTTATGTGGTATAAATCTTTGCAAAAAACAACGTTGATTATAGAAGCCAGTTAGGCATTATATAAATTAACTGATAACTGATTTGAAAAGTATACCTTATAATGCATTTTAAATGTTTGAACGGTGCTTTCAATGATAAGATGTTGATCGCCAAGGATCAACAGCAATGTCATTGAAACTAAAATAGAGTGTGATAACAATGAATAATTGATATAAATTTCCGTGTTTTTTACTTTTTCAAAACATCTTACGGTTTGGTGATATTTTGACTCATTGTTTATTATGTATCAACCTGTTGAAACAATTGATAATACTCAAGCTTGTTATTGTTTCAGAAAGCAACCGCCGAATAAATAGTGTGGACTTCAAATGGGATTGACCTAGGGGAAACTATGATAAACATTTAACGGCATTGTGATGATGAGTGATTAATGAACAGTTTTCCTCTGTTACAGTACAGCTTTCTCGTGATGGTAAATTATTCTTTAGTAGCCAGTTAGGAAACGAAACTCTCTATGTGATTCATTATATTGAAACGACATCTATATCAAAATACAAATACAAAGATGCAGTAAAGATGTGGATTCAATGAAGATGCTGTCGATAATCTTTTCGCTCTTCCTCCTCGTGCCGTTTTGTGAAGGATATTTACAAAGTAATTTAATATTATTATATTTAATCTTTAATCTGTTGTGTGTCCATATATGTTCGAAGAGGATCACGAGATTTAAGTACATGTACCGTAACTGACTAGATCCTGTGTGTATGGATGTTTACACGAAAACAGCAACCACAAATGGAACATATGTAATGGGTAGTGCTTTGCTGATGTTGAAATGCCGGCCGGCCGGCAATAGCGGAGCACAGTTGTTGCATAAATGTGATTAGCGCACATGCTATTCTGATTCATCTTATTAGGCTTGTGCAATCTTGTTCCCAGATAAATGTGTATCTATAACCTCATTCAAGCTATTCTCTTTTCCACTTCCGTTATCAAAATATATGATCGCGTGCCTATTATAAGATATGTATAGATGCACCGTATACGGCGATCATAACACTCGTTTGATGTATATATAAGTGATGCATATCCGGTTCAACCAGTGTAAATGTTGTAGTTATATGTGCATAAAGGGGAGAATAGTCTTTCCGGGACTTGGACTTATCGTGGTATTTGAACGACTTTACGCAGGATAGTTGTGAGTAAATATCTAAATATACCTATGTCTGCCTCGAATTGTTAGCGTTTCATTGACGTACAGCAATTCGGTAAGTACATTAGTAACTTTGTAGGCCAGGGGATTATAACGGTAAAATATTGTTTTATTATAGTGTCACCCGTTTTTAAGCTGACCAGGCATATCTTAATTATGAGACTCATGAATAATATATCCTTACCAGGTAGGTAGGTGTAACCGTTGCTATACGGTTAGTGAGTTCTGCAACTTCGTGTAACGACTGGCCGTGGACTAGCCTGTGAAGGCACAACAAATGGCATTTATAATAAAATAAATGACAAGCACCAAGACGGCGTGAGCCTTGTTCAACGG